>OZ020307.1:16940851-17067557 GCA_963971305.1 Arcuatula senhousia
CGTTTTTGGCATCTAAAACCATGCATCAAGAATTTAAATAAACTTTATACAGTTGTTTTTAAAGGTCTATTTAATCAAATAATGTCATAAAAAGTAGGGGTCAATATGTAACACAATTCTTAAGTATTTAAAGGTAGTCTTGAGGACTTCCGAAATCAGACTGAAATTCTGAAACATGAAGAGTGACAATCCTTAAAAGAAAATATACATACAACAAACAAAGTCACCATCAAACAAGTATAACAAAACAATTTTTGGTGCTTTTTTCATCAAACAGCAGAAAAAAGCTGATCCTGAGACAATAATCACTAGATTTTATCATTTTGTACTGAAATTTTCCGATTGTCTAAACTAAAACTGTTTGAAACATAAGGTGTCTTTCCTATGCTTGTACTTGCACATGTAACTTTTTGGCTTCCTAGTATTCTTTCAATATCTTTGCTTTTAACCTTTCAATGATTTCATTCAATTGTTGTTCATGAGAGGTTACTCCTTGAAATAAACAAAAACATAAGCAAAAAATAAGCGTTTTGGTACCGTCTTGGATCTTTGTATTTAGTGCAGAATCGCTCCAGAACTTATGGTCAAAATAATCAAAAAAACAGCAAAAGTCACAATAAATTACAAAAAAATTTCAGGCAAATAAATCTTAAACCGCCTATGATGCACGTTTCTTTATTATAAGACTCACCAAAGACATTAAAGCCAAAAGTTTAGACTTAATTACCGGTATTAATTTATCCTGGATCAGAAAACAAACTTGATGCTTAATGTGAATCCCTCTCCAGTCCAGTTTCGAGAATGCAAGTGTATAGTCTTTGTAGCGGCCTCTTTAGTCTATCGAACTCTACAAAGGAGACTTTAACGTAATTGGGATATCGCTCTCCCCATACACGGCCATCCATTTTGCGTCCTTTCCGAAGGACTAGACGTCTAGCATCGTTCTTTGAAACCAGTAGAGTGAGTCGGAGAGTCAGTACACGTAAGGCTGAATAATAAAGATTGTGAAGAGCAAACAAAATGTATCGAATGCAGTGTCATATTCAAAACTAAGATCTATGCTTAAAAGTGGAATAATCTTAGGGTCTTAATATTTTCAATTTCAGCTTAAATTTTAGATTTTGATGAATCTTCAACACAAAAACGCTGTTGTCGGGGTTGCAATGGTTAACTTGGGGGACTATATTTAATGTGTTCTACATTTTTCACGTTATGCATGACTACAATAATGTATTAATGTTAAAGTTATCAAAATTTGCTCAAATGCAAGATGTTTTTCGCTAAAATGAAATGCCAATTCGCACAAATGAAGTGCATCTTGGAATTGAATAATTCTTATTTGAAGTATCAGTTAACAATGAAAGTCGCTCGTATTCTAACCATTGATAACTGAGTATTTTAAAATTTTCGTTTCCAATCTCTACATGAAAATAAACAAATGAAATATTCCGAGAAAATACAGAAATTGTCAAATTTCCACGTGGAACATTTTCAGCAAAATTTACTTTGAGCTAAACAATATTTAATGTTTCAACTCCCGTGTCGCTCCTTGGAGAGATTGGTTCGAGTCTTTTTATTTTCTTTTATGTCAAGACAAATTAACTGATAATAAATTGTTTTCGTGAGTATTTTTTATTGAAATGTATCAGGAAAACATTTTGTACAAACTGCCGTCTTTACGCTAAAACTAAACTAAAATATATAGCGCATACCATTAGGATGTAATTTGAACCTGTTTGTATAAAAAAAACAAGAAATATGGATAATAAAAGTATGCACATTGGAACATTTACCCATAAAAGACTTAAGCACATCTAGGAAACTCCAAAGTTTTAACTAGACATTATAATTCAAGTTAAGGAATGTTACTCCATAAAAAAAAAAATCCCATTTTTTTCAAAAGTTTAATAACCGTTGATTAGAAAAATAATGCAAGAATTTGGTTAAAGCGAAGTAACTCTAGATATTAAAAATCAAAATGCTCGTTCTTGCGTTTTTTCTTTCTTTCTGACCATGTCATTAGTTTCATTCAAAATCTGCCAAGGAAAGGTTGCTATTGAAAATATATAGCATAAAGAAATTAACAGTATTATAGACACCTACCCTTGTACTGTATCTAATATAAAGGGTTCTCTGACAATCTAATGTAGCTTAGTATAGAGATCAATTAGATTACATGTTTTTTACAGCTTCATGTATACTTTTTACGTTAAAGGGACCATTACTCTTATGGTCCTGTCACACTATAACGTTTTAGCCAACGTGTGCCGAACGTTCGAATAATTTTCTAAAACGTTGGAACACGTTGGCAGTTGCTGTAAAAAGTTTCAAAAAATATCTCGGTGAACGACCACAGGGCGTCAGACTAACTACCTGCAACGCACGACAACCTTATTCAAAACTTATCTATAGCGTTTGTCTGGCGTACTTGACGTTTGCCTAGCGCATGTACGACGACTGCGGAACGCATTCATAGCGTTAGTCTAACTTATATTTTTTTCTATCGGTGGGGAGACCTATGATTTCTGTTGATTTCTTTAGTATCATTTCATAATAAGCAAAATAGATCTACAATCTGGCTTAAATGTATCGCTGAATTGATTAATAATTATAGAAATTTAGTTTCGTTATCAAAATATTGGTTTTCAGCGTTCTGGTAATATGAATGTATAGTTATTCTAAAGCCGTTTTTAACCAATAGTGATGATTTTTGCACTCAGTCTAAAAGAATAAAATATAGTGTAGATTTTATATTTTAATATGTCAAAAATATACACAGAGGAATGCATGCGCTTGTTAACAAACTCTCAAAATTTCAAATGAGTATATACATGTAAGAAATACCGGTCTGTAGATTTGCCTACCATCCTTTTTATAGCACTTGACTTATCCTAAATGATCGCAGACAGCATGACGGAGATGTCCTTAATAAAGAAAAACGCGTGTGCTTTATATTGAATATTTAAAATACACATAATTTCAAATGAGTTTTGAAGTTAGACTGTCGTTACTCGTTGTATTTGAGTACTTTTCTACCAAAAAAAGTGTCCACCGAATACACTACACGTCAGGTGTATTACAATTTGCAAGAATTACTTTCAATTCCAGACCATCTAAGTTATCTTTGTTATATTCAAGATTTTTTTGGCTTTGTTCATTATTTTTTGTAAATATTTTTTTTTCAGGTTTGAATTAATATTTGAAGCTTTTGAAATTGACTTTCCACCTTGTCATTCAATCTAACTTATAAAATTCTCGGGTTGATACGCTACTCGTTCGTTACAATGACGCTCTGTGCGCTCTGTACACGTTTCAAACACGTTGAATAGGTTTCTTGGTCGTTAGACTGACGCTTGACGTGCGCTGCATTATCGCTAGACACGTTCGTTTCCATTTAGCTTAGCGTTCGTCAAACGCATTTCAACGTGCGCACAACGACCACATAGCGTAAATCAGCGTGTGTATAACGTCCTTCTAACTTATGCCTAGCGTTCGAATAATTCATTTCTAACACGTTGGCGAACGTCGGAAATTTTAAGCATGTTGAAAAATTTGCGACGCACTCGGCGATCACCAACGCACGCTGACGTTCGCTAGCGTGTTTGTAGCGTGTTTGTAGCGTGTACAAAACTTACGCAACGCACACCAACGTGTTGAAAATATATTCTAAAACGTCGGCACACGTTGGCTAAAACGTTATAGTGTGACAGGGCCATTAGGGGACATCTAATAAAATGTTTTGACGATCTCAATTTCCTAAACAATATAGTAAGTAAATCTCACGATTTGCAATATAATAATGACAATAAGAAACTAATATCAATATGTATGGAAAGTATAACATAACAGTTATATATCTAGATGATCAGTTGTCCCTCTGTTGATTTTGTTTTAAAAGCTGTTTCACTAAAAATGTTTGACTTTTAAAATTCTTCTAAGAAAAAGATTATTATAGAAAATTTGATGTTTTCATGGCTAAAGACTTCACTCCAAACCAGTTTATTTGTACCGGGAATGGGAAATTACGCCAAAATCGGATAGGGATGAATTGATGTTTTACCTTAGCTCAACGTTGTTCACACCATGAGGCCGACCCACAAAGGGAAACTACTCTTGCAAAAATGAAAACAAAAGAATCGGAATCGGAATTCCGGGTGACTTTTTGAAAAGGGCTATAGCAAAATGTTGAAAAGTTATTCAAATATTTTTTTTTTATCAAGAATCTTGATAGAATTCATACAAGCCTGTAGCAGTTGGATAATCCTGACATATTTTTGTCGGGAAGGATAATAGAAAATAAAGAGATAAGGAAAATAAAGGATAAGCCTACTGCGAAGGAGTTTGGTTTTCACCTCGAGATTTTCCATTTTCCGACGTTTCCAAGTCATTTTTCATCTCCAGTGTGTTCATGAAGGTGGTTAATTCAAGTGCAACAGGGGCTTGCACGCAATTGAACCGGATATTGCAAGAAAAATAAACATCTACTTGGTATAAAAAGATTTGACTTTCTTATATACATTTTGTATATCGGGCTTGCGTCCCATATTAAGAAGTAACAAGGCAGTGGTCATGTAATGTACCCTACATTAAATGTTTTTTTTTTAAATGAAAAGTATTGTTGTATTTAGAATCCATATGTCCTCCAAATCTCCAACAGAACTTTGAGTAAATTTATATTTTTAGTGACTAAAATACATAGTTTATAAAATCCTTTCAAAAATTTGATTGTCCATGAACGCATATGTGCAAAAACCCATCCCCATATTTCTTATCATCATTTCATGTTCATCCTTTTCATGTTCATCGCCTTTAATAGCTTTTATAGTGTTGCAAGGACATAAATTAAATCACTTACTCACTCCTATTATGTACAATGTATATTATTTTGAGTCAAATCAACAATATTTTTGTCAAATTAAGGACAAAACAAGGCTTTACATGCCACAATAAGCCAATACAATGGTAATGATTTTGACCTCCAATTAGCATTAGAGAGTTGATGAGAACAATAAAATCAAATAGCGATAGCAATGCATGACGGGTTGATGGCAGACTTCTCAACTGTTGTCTTTGAAAATAGAGAACTATTCCAACTCTTTCGTTACGTTTGAAGTATCCCTGTTTAAATTTTGCTGAATTGAATTATATGTATATTCTATGTAGTAAATGCGACATTGTCCCATTATAATATGTTTGTAAAACATTGTTTGTTAAACATATTACAAGACGTCTTGCAATAGGCAAAGACATGACCAAGAGGCAGCGAGATATAACACTGCAAAATAAGCACAGGAAGTAGCTATAGCTAGTGTTCACAATATGTAAACCTGTGCGCCTGAAATGTCTTAATAATGTTAAATGTATACGCTTATTTATTTTTTCGTGGGGAAGTTGCAAAAGTGTTAACATGTTAAGTAGGCTTTTAATAATACTCTCCTTTATATCAACATTGTTCATATATGATATTTTTAAGATACTGTTCATGAATGATAAAAAAAGAGGTCAATTCATCTTTTTTTGGTAAATAATGCATATAAACTCAAATAATGTAGTTTTGTGTGTGACTTGATGTAGTTTTATGTGTGACTTGTTGTATCCATTTAAAAAAAACATATTTTACGCAAACACCCCAACATTGTCCGGCCAAACTTTTCCGGATTGTTCACATTTTCCTAAAATATACACCTGGAAAAAGGTTAAGCACCCCCGTGATGTTTTTAAAATCAAATATTTTCAAAACACTTTTTAACCATTATGCAATTGATAGTCTTTTCAAATTGGTATTGCAAACTAAAATATATATTAATCAGCAAAATTTAACATGCTTGTAGCAAACAAAAAGATATTTTCATTTACATCACATGACATGGAAAAAAGTGTGGCTATTGCACAAAAATATGGCCTTCGAAAAGTATGGTCACCTGAAGCTTTAAGGTTAGTGAGGACACCTGACCTTAAAAATAAGCGCTAAGCTTGTCGGTAAAAGTCCACTAAAGAGCGCTCAGAAACCTGACATCGGGGTCAGGCCGCTTTGCCCACAAAGCGACTGGGATGTGTGCCCCAGGTGGTTGAATGGGGCAGCCCTGACATCGAGAGATGCGGGGTCGTCAGGCGATAATGCGGAAAACCTTACTGCAAACCATAGTGGTGCACCGTGTTGGGAAAAATGTCACGTTCCTCGCACGTTAAAGAACCCTGATGCAGGTCTCGGTAAGAGTAGGACCCGTAGGATCCCCATGCAGGAGGCAAAATTTCCCGTCCCTACCCATCACTCCTTTTTCCAGTGGCAGTCAAAACTATCCTACCCGATTGGCCTTGTGTCCCCATTTCCTCCACTTCATCATCATTTCATGTTCATTGTATCACCATTTTCATGTTCATCTCCCGGATATAGCCGAAATCGTGCTGCTTAGGAATAAAGCAATAACTAACTAACCTTAAAAATAATGCCGAATTTAAATGTCCAATTTTTGATATATTGATATCAGGTATATACTTTATCTTGTGTAAAAATATTGGACCCCCTTTCCAAGCTCTAGACTCAAAGTTTTCCCAAATTACTATAGATTATATAGGAAAGGCCAAGTAATTAGCATAAAATCTTATCGAAGAAAAAATCAGCGAATTTAAATTTTATTTGATTAAAATCAATGAAATACAATATATTTTGAAATAAAACAATAAAAACTGGGGGTCACCAGCTTATTTTTCTGTCTGCAACACAAATCTTTGTAATTTTTTGGGTCATTTTTCAAGTGGATTAACTCCCTTGATTTCTTTGAAAACTTTATTTATGAAGGAATGGTTGTTTTATTTGTGTAAAAATTAATTCATTTTGATTAAGTTTAATTAAATGAAACTATTTAAAACAAGTTATAGGATATTTGTGACATTTGCTCTTGTTTTTTTTGCATTTTTAGCTGTTTTAGGTCACATGACAGGTGTCCTCACTAACCTTAAACTGTTATTAAATTGTCAAATCGCAATTAAAAATGTAAATCAGGATCACGATTGTCACTTCATTGTCCAACAGTCTATTTCAGGTATTTCCACCTTTAGCACGAATGACTGCTGGAACCCTTGGTCTTATACTACCATTTCTGAAAAGTTATCTGCCGCTGTTGAAGGCCAACATGTCCTTTTAACCGAACGCTCACACCCTTAAAATTATATATGTATTGAAGAATTAAAACTGACCAAAATCATGAAAATTAAAAATATTTCAAATTATCGAAAAATAAACAAGAGGCTCACAGGAGCCTGAATCGCTCACCTGGTCTTATGCCAACCCTATGAAGAACTTTGTAGAGCTGAATAAGCTGAACATTTAAGCAAGCAACAGCTTTTCTCTTTCAGCAATAGTTTTAATTCTGTAGGCAAAATACATGCAAAATGTTATTTTGAGGGCCGTCTGAACACTTTGACTCTATGGAGACTTTTGTTAAGAGCTAAATGAACTGAACATTTAAGCAAGCAACCACTTTTCTTTATCTGCTACAGTTTTCATTATATAAGCCAAAATTATGAAAACATGTTTATTTAGGGGCTGTAATCCCTATAAGGGGTCATCTGACAACTTCAACCCTATGAATGCTTTTGTAGGGCTAAATGAGCTGAACATCTAAGCAAGCAACAGCCTTTCTCTATCTGTTATAGGCCAAAAACTTTATTTTTCACTTTTAAGGGGCCGTCACCCCTATAAGGGATTATCTGACAACTTCGACCCTATGACTACTTTTGTAGAGGTAAATAAATGATTTGAACATTTAAGCAAGCAACAGCTTTTCTCTATCTGCAATAGTTTTCATTCTGTAGGCCAAAAACACTATTTTTCCCCTTTAAGGGGCTGTAACCCCTATAAGGGGTCATCTGAAAACTTTGACCCTAAAATTGATTTTGTAGAGCTAAATGAGCTGAACATTTAAGCAAGCAACAGCTTTTCTCTATCTGCAATAGTTTTCATTCTATAGGCCAAAAACACTATTTTTCGCCTTGAAGTGGCTGTAACCCCTATAAGGAGTCATCTGATAACTTCGACCCTATGGAGACTTTTGAAGAGCTTAATGAGCTGAACATTAAGGCAAACAACAGCTTTTCTCTATCTGCAATAGTTTTCATTCAATAGGCCAAAAACACTTTTTTTTGCCTTTAGAGGCTGTAACCCCTATAAGGAGTCATCTGATAACTTCGACCCTATGGAGACTTTTGAAGAGCTTAATGGGCTGAACATTAAGGCAAACAACAGCTTTTCTCTATCAGCAATAGTTTTCATTCTATAGACAAAAAACACTATTTATCGCCTTTAGGGGCTGTAACCCCTATAAGGGGTCATCTGAAAACTTTGACCCTATAAATGATTTTGTAGAGCTAAATGAGTGAGTGAGTGAGTTGGTGTTTTACGCCCGTGCAAAGCTATATAGGTTATTAACAGGCGATGAACATGAAGAGGGTGATAAAATGAACATGAAATGATGATGATAAATGAAATATGGGGATGGGGTGGGAGACAAAGGAACGGTGAATTTTGAAGAACCACAGGAAAAGGGGAGAGGTGGGTAGGGGCGGAAAATTTAGCCTATGTGGTGCACTACTTGGCGGTCCACAAAGGGGTCTTTTACGTGCATGAAGGGTGGCAATCTCCACACACGTTGGCCCACTATGGTCGGCGGTCAGGGTTTCCGTATTATAGACCTGACAACCCCCGCGGACGAGGGCCACCCTATTCAGCCACCTAGGGTACACACTTGGTCGCTCTGTGGGCTGAGCACTGACCCGACGTCAGAATCCCAAGACCCTTAGTCGCCTCTTAGGGTCTTGGGATTCAGGATTCTGACGTCGGGTCAGTGCTCAGCCCACAGAGCGACCAAGTGTGTATCCTAGGTGGCTGAATAGGGTGGCCCTCGTCCGCGGGGGTTGAGCTGACCATTTAAGCAAGCAACAGCTTTTCTCTATCTGCAATAATTTTCAGACTATAAGCCAAAAACATGAAAAAAACATTATTTTAGGGGCCGTAACTCCTATAAGGGGTCATCTGATAACTTCGACCCTATGGAGACTTTTGAAGAACTTAATGAGTTGAACATTTAAGCAAGCAACAGCTTTTCTCTATCTGCAATAGTTTTCATATTAAAGGGCAAAAACATGAAAAAATGCAATTTTTCACCTTTAAGGGACCTTAACCCCTATAAGGGGTCATCTGACAACTTCGACCAAATGCAGATGTTTGTAGAACTTTCGATCCTGAAGCAGTAGCGTGGCGTCAGATTTCATCCATCTCTTATACTGTTTGAATTACAAGCCAAAAACAGTAGTTTGACCCCCCTGTTCTATTTTTAGCCATGGCGGACATCTTTTTGACGAATCAAAAATCGAAACACAAATTTTATGCAGGACACCCTAAGGATCAATCATACCAAGTTTCATTGAATTCTGTTCAGTAGTTTCAGAGGAGAAGATTTTAAAAAAAATGTTAACAGTCGACGACGACGACAGACGACGACGGCGGACGCCAAGTGATGGCAATAGCTCACCTGGACCGAAGGTCCAAGTGAACTTAAAAGTCTGGGGGTGCTTAACTTTTTTCCAGGTGTATAAATTTTGGACAAGTTAAGTTGTTTCGTTTTCGAGAAATTTAAGATAAAATAAAAACAGCATTGTGGACTTTTTAATGTGTTATTTGTTGTGCACTTTGTATCTTAAAAACGTAGTCTTTGTACTCCTTTTAATGTAAAAAAAACTTTGTAAGAGGTGACTCAATTGTCGTAATATAATCTTACTGATATAATAAACGTGTTTTATTTTCTGAAATACGTTAACGATATTTTGACGTACAATTTAGGTGTTATACACATGAAAATTATTGATTATTCAACATTCCACTCGAAGTACTGTCTATGCCGTCCACGCATAGAGTGTAGGTTTGCACTTCGTTCAGCGTCTCTGAAAGATCTAACATCGACTAAGAACACCACGTGTTACATCTTTGCTGCATCAGATAGAACTGACTTTAGACTTTAGTGAAAATGCAATAAGTAATTGTTGTATCAAATGGCATAGGTTTTTCAAATCTTGGAACTTCTTTCACCTGTTACATGTCCAAGTCAAGATGACGAAATCCTCGTAACATTTGCATTTAAAGCGCTCCTCAAAAAATATTTAATAACCTTACAGTGCTCAGCAAACAGAGCAATCAAGTGTCTGAACTGGGTGGCTCAAGTCTGGGTGGGCGTGTCAGGTTTATAATAAAGAAACCCTGACCACTTAGTGAACCAACGTAGAGCGCCACATAGTCTTAATTTCCAACCCTACCCACCTCGACCTTTTTCAGTGGTTTTCAAAATTTCATTTTCTTTCCCAATCTACCTTATATTTTTCATCATCATTTTATTCTTATTTTATCATCCTCTTTATGTTTATCATCCTTATATAACCTACATTGTGTTGCTAGGGTGTAACATAACAAGTGCCTCACATACTTCCTGCATTAACGCCATCTACAAACATATAAAACAGTAGGTGAGCAATATTGTGATAGTGTGTTGTTTCTTAGCAAGCGAACATTATTCAACAAATCTTGATACATGCCTGTATACTTTAAGGAAAAAATTGCATCCATATCAGGAGAATAGAGAGTAATTTGAATAGGTGACCCCCCCTGATCTTTAACGATGGGTAACAAATGGAGCATGTCTGCTGCAGGATATGATCTTCGTCAGAGCTTATCTCAGACGGACGGGTTTCGGACATTTAAAGTTTATTTAGATCTTTTAACGACTTGGGGCTTCTTCTTTTTGAAGATTTTCAACTAAAATATTATATATTGGTAAATATTTGTAATTGTTATCTTTGGTCTAAAATTAATCAGTTCCTGTGAATTGGTGTTAATAAAATGGTCGGATATATCTTTAAACTGAACTTCTGTTGCATTGTAAAATGTAGCGCTGATAAGCGATCGACAACAGGTGGTCCAGTTTAATATATCTTTAGTTTGTGAACTTCCCGGGACAAATGTATAGCAGCTTTTTTGTTCCTTATTTCTACATAGAGTGTATTTAGTTGGCAACACCGATAAATGTTATAAAACTCTATTGTCAAATTGGAAAAGTTAGAATTTCCATTCATATAAACGTCAACAAGGACACAGTCTTATGCCTTATGCCACATCAATAAGGCTTACAGAACCACTGCAAAAAGAATACAGTCAACAAAAACACAAAAGTTGTATTTTTTTTCTATTTAAGAGTAACTATCAATCATTTCTGCGTTCCTAAAATGTTTCTACTAACCATATACGTGTTGAGTGAGATAATTAATGTAAAAGATGCAGTTGCAACCATACAAAGGTGCGTATTCTGGTTTTTCTACAGTGAATGGTACCATTTTATACTGATATTGCCCTTTGTTAAACAATTTTCTTTAGTTTGAAGGTCTCTAATTGTACTTGAACGTCAATTGCACCTTTATTACTATTTTGAAGCATATAGGTAATGTAATTTTAAATGGACATGTAAAAACTCTGCCAGAAAGATCCATCAGAATAGATGTTTACTTCTTAAAGCGAACACAATTATTTCAGGCGCACAGGTTTACATACTGTGGTGTTTGTAAATCATTTTGTTTCTATATAAGTTTGATGTTATCATAACTTCTGGGTGGGGGATTTTTCTACCATGGTAGAAAAATGTTGGCTATATTTTGACCCCTCACCTTTGATTTTTGAAGTATTTTTCTTAGTTTTTATATTGTTTGCATTTTGTCACATCAATGTTTTATTTGCATGTTTATTGTATAACTTTTAGTTCATTGTTAGATGTTTTTCTTGTATTATATTCTCGTCATTTAGATAATAAATGGCAATTTCAATTCTACATACAGGTTTTGTTTTATTCTTAAAAAATCAAACTTAGCAGAAGTCGTCAGATCCGAGGTGACAAAAATATACATTTAGTATAACAGCTACGCAAATAATATATTTGTATATACACTTAATTAGTTGTACAAGTCGTCTTTTGAACGAGATTCCTTGAGATGTTGGGATGTATCATACATGTTATCGATGTCATTTCTCGATTCTGATGTGTCATATACGTCATCAGCCACATGGTGAAAATTAACATTTGTATGATCATACAGATCGGAATCAATTGTACCGGTATGACCGTACACGTTACCAACCTCCATATACATTGGTTTCATTTTCTGCCCGAGATGATCATATGTTTCTTCTGATACATTAAGATCAGACGCTGGCGCATTTGTCTCCTTTGCCAATGAATAGAGTTGGCTTGAATAGTCATTTTCTGTTACATTTCGTTCCTTTCCTTTACATTTCCTCTCCATTTTCAGATTGTCCTGAATGAGGTCACTGGGTTTTTGAGTTCTAGGAAGATTGTAATCAGATTGTGATTTGATACCATTCGTTTCGGGTCCACCTTTACTATAGACAGGGTTATGTGTATCTGCTGTGGTAGAATCTGTATTCGACTGGGTTTTCTGATGACCAGTTCGTCTAATTCTGTTTAAATGAAGAACCTTTATTAAAAATATCCAACAATAATTGAGAGACAGCAAAAGGGTGTTGAAAAAGATACAAATTTTACATAGTCTAACCTTGCTAGTTAAAAACCACCAGAATGCTTAATTTCAAGATATTGTAAACCGAAAGTCTTTAAATAGCTATTTAAAATTTTAGAAAAAGTCAAAGAAAATAAGTTTGTCTGACGATCATTAATTCAATTCCACTTGTGACACGGGTTATAAATTTGAAATTGTAACTTCCTTGTTTATTATTTTTTTTTCAGTGCTGTTAATCCCTTGCAGGTTCCGGTGTCGAATAGGCCAATTTTCCTCGTCTGCTCCACTTCATAATTGCATGTTCATTTTGTCACCCCTTTCATGTTTTTTTACCTGATATAGCCGAATTCGTGCAATAAGCAGAGGTACCAATGGGGTATCCGAATATCAAAAGTCCGAAAGGGCAGAGACAAAACCAGTAAACACCAACAGGAACGGGACAAAAACAGACAACATGTAAAACATGGAAACACAAAATAACTGAATATCAACCAACAACGCGAACTCCAGTCGAAACAAGAGTGAACTCAGGTGCTCCGGAAGAGTAAGCAGTTCCTGCTTGCTATAGCACACCCGTCGCGTTGCCAATAGTCCATTCAGCGTGTCAAATCCGGTAAAGGAAGACAAAACAACACTCTATGACAAACCAACATCTGCACTCATCTGAGAGATCGAAATCCCATATTTGTCTATAAGTGCTGTCGTGCAAATTGGGAGTAAATCGATAACTACTTACCTAACCGCAGAACTGCGAGCAGCGCCTACTGGCCTCGTAGGAGGCTACTGGCGGTTGCCGCTTGTTATGTGAGCTGTGTTTATCATCATTTCATGTTCATCCCCCGGATATAGCAGAAATCGCGCTGCTTGGGAGTAAAGCGCTAACGAACTAACCTTTATGGTTAAGATTGGCATTACAGCTTTTGGCTAGACTGTCTCTGATGAGTATGTTTATGGAAACGAAACTAAGACACACTGGCTTCAGAACACAAGGAACGTGTAACAGTTCTAGTACTGTACAAAAAAGTTCTCCTCTCCAATTGGATTTGTGTTCACCTTTCCTCCATGTCATCATCATCATTTTATGTTCATTCATGATCATTCTTCGGATATAACCGAAGCACTAACTACCTAACTTCATGTTTAAGATTGGCACTACAACTTGGCTAGTGGGTATTTGGTAAGAACTTTTTGGCTTTGAGTACTTTCAATTATTTTAATTTTTTTGTATGTTTGACCTTCCATTGTTTTGATTAAAATGCTGCTGATGAAAGGTTACTCCTTGAAATATCGATAAACAGCAAAACTAAATTAACCGTTTTTATACCTGTTTTGGTATTTGTATTTTGAAACCACTGAGTAGATAACCGCTGCTGGTGGACCAGAGGTCCTCGGGGGGAATAACAAGCCTGGTTGTCAGACTTGTCTGACATGAATTTGCCATTAAATTTCGAATATTTTTTTGTTATTAAAATTTCCGATAGTTAAATTCAGAATTGTTTAAAACACCTGGTCTTGGCGCCACATAACATAAAAAATACTTAAGTCTGAGAATATTCTTTTTCCCATGGCGACTCCAATCAAAACTTTCTAATTTGATGACGTCACAATCAGTTGAGAGTATTTTCAGACTTAAGTATTTTTTAAAGGTTTGTGGCGCCGGAGCCAGGTTTCTTTCCTTGTACTGCACATGGTCGATATCCTACAGGTGCTGGATTTGGCTTTCCTGTTCGAACATTTTGGCTTTGAGTACTTTCAATTATTTTAGTTTTTGTGGATGTTTGACCTTCCATTGTTTTGATTCAAATGCTGCTGATGAGAGGTTATGCCTTGAAATATCGATATACAGCGTAACCAAATTAACCGTTTTTATACCCGTTTGGTATTTGCCTTTAGTATGTTAAAGGAAACGCAACCCAGACGTAGTGGTTTCAGAACCCTAGAGACGTGTTAGAGTTATTGTGCTGTACAAAAAAGTTCGCATGTCACTCAGAACAAAATATTAATTAAAAGGACCAGAGCCAGCTTCTGATGTATTGTGGACAATATACTGTACCTGTAAATAATAACTACTACCACGAAAATAAAGACTGTAACGCCAATTGCTACTCCACAGCCGATAGCAACAGAGTTGTCTAAAAGTACCAAAGAAAAATGAACTTCAATCTAACATGTCTTAAGTAAAAGTAAATATCCAAGGATAGTAAGACTAAGCCACAATTGAAAACAGAGAAAAAAAATTGTTTCTTCAAAACATAGATTTTTTCTAAGCTAGCAGCCAGTAGAAAAATGTATATTCTACACAGTTCTGCTCAATCTTGTTTATTTTTGTTAGGGATTTTCTAGCTGAATTGATCTTTATCCATCTGATTCCATCGCGTGTATTTAAAGACTATATAGAATGGAGAGGATGTCCCCAATTAATAAAATATAATTTCAATTCCCATTGAACTACTCAATTGTCTTGTAATTATTTTGCATGACAAAGAAATGCAAAAATACTATATGTATATGTATATAAGAACTTTGCTAAAAATGGAATACCTTTGAAATTTTCTGTTGTTGCTCCACCATCTTGAGAAGTAGTAGCTTTAACAAATAACATGTGCAAAATGACTTTTGATCGAAAAAAGAAAATAATGTTCAGTTCAAATTCAATGTTTTAGTGTTTCGGGCAACAAAATATTGTACTTTAATTACAGCTAATAAAATAAAATAAATATACGAAACAATATTCATAAAAATATTTTGCTTATTTATTTTCAGTATTTCTCCCATTTTTATTTTTGCTATTGCTACACTCATATTGTCAATAGCTTTTATTAGGGCCCCGCAACTTTGTTGCGGACGCCCTATAGTAATCAGTCTGTCCGTCCGTGCGTGCGTCCGTCCGTCCGTCCGTGCGTCCGTCCGTAACAAATTCAGTTTTCCGAACTTTTTTTCTAAACGCTTATAGATAATGAACTGATTTTTGGTATGTGAGTTTACCTTGATGAGTTACAGATCAAGTTTGAGTTTCGTGCTGGTCCACAAATTCTTATTGGAGTTATGGCCCTTTGAACTTTGAAATTTCATTAAAATTTCAGTTTTCCGCACCTTTTTTCTAAACGCTTATAGATAATGAACTGATTTTTGGTATGTGAGTTTACCTTGATGAGTTACAGATCAAGTTTGAGTTTCGTGCTGGTCCACAACTTTTTTTTGGAGTTATGGCCCTTTGAACTTTGAAAATTCACTAAAATTTTAGTTTTCCGGACTTTTTTTCCAAACGCTTATAGATAATGAACTGATTTTTGGTATGTGAGTTTACCTTGATGAGTTACAAATCAAGTGTGAGTGTCGTGCTGGTCCACAAATTTTTATGGGAGTTATGGCCCTTTGAACTTTGAAAATTCATTAAAATTTCAGTTTTCCGCACTTTTTTTCTAAATGCTTATAGATAATGAACTGAATTTTTAGTATGTGAGTTAACCTTGATAAGTTACGAATCAAGTTTGAGTTTCGTGCTGGTCCACAAATTTTTATGGGAGTTATGGCCCTTTGAACTTTGAAAATTCACTAAAATTTCAGTTTTCCGGACTTTTTTTCTAAACGCTTATAGATAATGAACTGATTTTTGGTGTGTGAGTTTAATTTGATGAGTTACAGATCAAGTCTGAGTTTCGTGCCGGTCCACAAATTTTTATGGGAGTTATGGCCCTTTGAACTTTGAAAATTCATTAAAATTTCAGTTTCCCGCACTTTTTTTCTAAATGCTTATAGATAATGAACTGATTTTTGGTATGTGAGTTTACCTTGATGAGTTACAGATCAAGTCTGAGTTTAATGCCAGTCCACAATTTTGATGGGAGTTATGGCCCTTTGAACTTTGAAAATTCATTAAAATTTCAGTTTCCCGCACTTTTTTTCTAAATGCTTATAGATAATGAACTGATTTTTGGTATGTGAGTTTACCTTGATGAGTTACAGATCAAGTCTGAGTTAAATGCCAGTCCACAATTTTTTACGGGAGTTATGGCCCTTTGAGCTTTGAAAATTCAATAAAATATCAGTTTTCCGCATTTTTTTTACCAGCGGGGCCCTTGGAGATGGCTATCATCTCCCTGGTATCTAGTTTTCATCTGTTTTTGCGTAAAATGCCGATAGTATAATTTTCCTATTTTTGATTTTTAGAAGGAATGCATTTTTTATATATATAAATATACATTGATCAGATGCTAACAATATATTTTGGACAAAGCAATCAAATTTTTTTTGCTTACCTGCACACTGATAAATAACATTTGCATAGTTGTGTTGGTTATTATGTGGGAACGATAGTTCTACAAAAGAATCATCTCTGTTTTCCATGTGTATGTATTGAAGGGTTGCATTGGTAAGTCCCAATTTTGGATTGCTTTCGGTTGTTCTTTGACATGGTGTGTTGTCATAATAGTATCCTATAATGATTATAACTTCATTCTTTCTACAATAGACTGTTGTTTTAACATGTGATCTGTCCTCTGTAGAAACACTTACGTTATGACATTTTGCATCTATAGAAATAAAAAAAAATCTGCAACAAACAAATTAATAAGTATAAATATGACAATCTCTGCGATGACAATATTCAAAAGAAAAACAAAAACAACTATTTTTTTAAGTCCGCTTCAAGATAGTGAACATTTCCATGTTTCCTACTGTTAAAATGTTCTGCACATGGTCAAGAGATAATTCCACCAAATGAGATTATCTACCATAAAAATCTGAGTTTAACATATTCAAATTTCATTATAATAAGAAAAAAAAACAACAGAAAAAAAACAACAACCCACAGATTACGACAATCATCAAGGTGAACTCAAGTGGAAATGAAACTTAGGTGCTTCGGAAGAGTACGCTGCTACTGCTTGTTATCACCTTTCCAACGAGGAAATAACAATATTATTCCCCCACAAGCTCTGAATGATTTTCAATTTTAACGCGAGGAGCAAATATCTCTTTTAATTATAGAAAAATATGTTAATAAGTACCTGTTATGCAAGCATAATATACATTTGCAAACGGGTATTGACGGTGTCCTTTATATGGAAGTTGAACTACGCTTGAATTTCTAAATGTTACTAAGTCAACTTTGGTTATTCGTTTCCGTTGTGGACAGGAATTTTCTGTACGACAGCAGTTTTTTCTATCGAGTAAAAAACCTTGGAAAACTATGTAGTGACTTGGATTACAAGCTAAAAGTCCCGGTCTTGTGGAATGGATAGCCGTACACCTCTCCCCTACAATAATCATAAGATATAGTAATCTCTATCTCAAACAACACTAGTTTATACATATGGGATAAAAAGATATTCAGTACTGCACACATTAATGTCATATTTTTCGATCAATAATTTAACACTAAGTCTTTTAAAAAAAGTCTGAAACGGGCAAACGCGTCATTTCTTATTAAGATACAGCTACTAAGGTGGTTGTACGTTAAGTTTTATCAGCTTTATGCATTTTAAAAATACCATACAATTGTTTGTCTCACCATTTGGAGTTCCATTAGCTTGATTAATGACGGTGGTGGTGGAATCACTGTACGATACCGTAGACCTTGTTGCTTCTTCATGCAGTGCAGGTGATTTTTCTAAATCTGTAATTTTAGTATTGATTATATATTTCACCCTGTGCAATGTTTAGTTTAGAAATGAACCTTGTGTTGTCGAGAACACGGCTTTCTAATCAAGAGTTAAACTTTTTATTTTTTCTTATCATCAGAATAATAAATATAATACTTAAATTTCTCATTTGGTAACAAAACTATGCACAAAATAACTGCCACACATGCTCGAAGTTTAAATACGCTATATTTAAGTTATACTTGTTTAACCATTACATGCACAGGTTCACTGGATGTTGACAAGGTCTAAAATTTTCAAAACGCTTCGAATCTTGTTAAATATTACCCTGCTATATAAAGATATTATAAAAATGTTATCAGAATGACAAAACATAAATTTACGGGGTAACATAGTAAAAAGAAAGTGTTCGTACAGTACACTCTTAATTGATCGAGTGTTGTCTGTAACACGTAATATAGATAGAGAGGTTGGTAAAGGTAAACAAACATATAGAACGACATAGTAGTGCGTATGTTTCAAGTCTACAAGAAGCTGGGTATACTCGCTATAGTTAAACTTAGAGTTATAGATATAAAGTCTATTTTCAGCCTATCTATGGTAATCTTAAACTACACATATAGCTATAGTAAAAATGACATGTTCCTTGTACGTTAGACACTGATGCAGATGTAATCATAGGAATCTCTGAAGTAGGCTAGGTTGTCAGACTTTAACTATTCCACACTTTCCATTGTCTAAATCCTACTTGATTTCATTTCATGTTAATTTTAATCAAAGCCCTTGTTTTAGCTCACCTGGACATATAGGCTATGCCATCACTATTCGTCCGCCGTCATATGTAAACAATATCAAAAATCTTCTCCCCTGAAACCTCTAAATCAATACGGAAACGAATGATGTATGTCGTGGGCAACAGATGGTCCCTTTTAAGGGAATCGATAAATCACATGTACTAAAATAGAACATAGGGAGGGTAAAATAACTTAAACTGGGTTGTAACTCTGTGACTATGACAGAAGGAAAATTAAACGTTAAACCGTCCCTTTTTTGATGGGACTCGATAAATAACATGTTCTTAAATATTGTAACAAAGCGACTTTGACAGAGGGAAAATTCGAATGATCTTAGGCTCGTCAGAATCGAAAGCTCTACAAAAGTCTCTGTTGGGTCTGAGTTGGCAAATGATCCCTTATAGGGTAAAGACCTGTTAAAGTTAAAAATAGCGTTTTTCATGTTCTTGCACTTTTGAATGAAATACAAATGACAACAAAGTTCCAGACAATAAATTTTGCTACGCCTGACGCGCGTTTCGTCTATTCAAGACTCACCAGAGGCGCTCTACCAAAAATATTGTAAACGCCAAAGACTTTATAATTATGAAGAGCATAGAACAGTAAAACCAAAAATACCAAACTGGGGAACCAAATTATTACTAAGATGATCAACCTATGTCTGGGGTAGAAAGAATCTTAGGGTTTAAACAAATTTGAAATTTAAATGAATAATTTACGCAGCGATGTTAATGACGTTAGTCCCGCCAAAAGTAAAAAAAAATATCCAAGAGTTGTCTCCCTTATTGCGACGAATACTTGGAAAAATAAAATGCCTGTACCATATAGATTCGATAAAATATTTGTTATTTTAATATCTTATGTAGTCTGACATAATTATTTACAGTTATCCGAACCATTATATTTTATAAATATTACTCCATAGTTATAAAAACCCGAATAGAAGAATGTTCTATTGAAAATTAAGTCCCGCCCCTTTTACCTTATTTGACAAATCAGGCGAAATTTTATACCTCATTTCTTTAATCGGTTTTAGCACCCCGCAAATCGAAATCGATTGTTTTAGAATTTCACCACACAATAGATCATAACATGGAATTTGAGAATTGCTGCTCATTTTTTTTATTTTGGAAAATTATAACAAAAAATTTATATCAAGATGAAAAACGCAGGTTTTTCTCATTCTGATTTACCCTTTTTGTCCAAAAATTAAAATAATTTCTCATATTATCAACAATGAGCATCTAAATCCGAATGAATCGATAAAAAACGTACCCAAATAAAAGATTTTAAATCAATTCGATGGTGCTAATCGGGTTCAATTTCCAAATCCGAGAAAAGCCATGTTGCAGACTAAATGGTTGCCACAGATACCTATTTATGGTACTATATCAGCAATATTTTAACGCATTTACGTATTTTCTAAATACATATCAAATTCCTGTTCATTTCGATATATAACAGCTTTAAAATTGATTTTTTATTTTTTATGTTTCAAAGGGTCGGGAAACGGACGATTTTCCGGAAAAGTGCATTAACCAACCTGCGTAAAGCTTTGATGTGTTCTCCAACATAAAAGTGTGGGTGCCGGAGCGGGCTAAACTCGGGGTTAGAAAACTATTTCAGAATAAGAAAAGCTGTTGGGGGTATAAACTTTCAGCACATTAAGCTCTAATAAAATCTTCATTGGGTCAAAGTTGTCAGATTACCTCTTTTAAAAAAGACCGTTATGGCTTAAGGGGCAAGTAAGAGATTCATGCAGGCTCCTGGGATCCTCTAATAATGGTCATCCCCCTGATATAAAAATACTTTTCCTCAATCGTTACGGTTCGTACATTTTAAAAACGCTATACACATAATTGCCTCGGGTCTTCCAGGTTTCTTTTTGACCCCATCCCTCCATAATAGAAGATAATGCAATATGGAATACGTGTACATGACATAACCCGCATAAACAAACAAAAAAACCCAATCACAATAAAACAACAGCCAGCAACCTTTAACGAAACCAGTAGGCGGTGCTTGCCTGAGGTCAAAACAAAAATGCAAACAATTCAAATTCAGTCTTGAAATTGTCAAATAAAACAAATATAAAAATAACATAAAAACGACAAGTATACGCCTCATTGCATAGGTTAGGCAGATATTTATAAATACGGCAAGGTTAAACAAGTTTGGGGGCCTAATCTTCCCACTTTTAATTATCTTTAACAAAAAACAAAAATTAGCATACAATCATAATCAATTCAATAAACGTTTACATTAAATCAATAAGAGGGAACAATAGACAAAAATACTCAAACCATGGACAATTCATTTTTAAACTACACAGTACAATACATTTATGCAACAGATAAACAAGCCGTTAAGTCAGAGACGCTTCGGGAACGCAAACGAAAGTCGCAATCGACTTGTACTAATTGTTACAAAGGAAACGGACAACTTCTTAACGAAAATACTTGTTCTTCATCTACACAGGCAACTTTTGTGTTCCTTATTTTTTTCATCGAAAATCATATTTTTAAGCAAGTTAAATCTTAAATTAGAACAATTGTTAAAGCAACATTTAAAAAAAGTTGATAAAAGAAGAAAACACGACCTTATTTGAAAAACAACATAGAAAATGTAATGTTTACCCTCAAGACATCCTCTTTTCTCTTGTGAAAACACGTCCAACAATAAAATGACTGGACCAAATTTAAAAAGAATAGTACTGCAATATACATGTAGCTTTATCAACAGGCCCCCGAACTGTGCAACTAAATTATGATTAATCATCTCATAATAATGTTTTTCTAACCTTGCAAAGAATGAGGCGTCCTAATTTATGCCATTTGCGACCACCTCACAATTAAATGTCAATTGTACATTAGGTAAGGTGTATTTGAAGGTGAGAGGGTACACGGTAGGTCCCGTGTCCGGCGACAGGATTGTTTTTTCGAGAGGAATTGTCCAGTTTTTTCGAGAGAGGTCCAGGTTTTTTCGCCTGTCCGTTTACTAAAAAATGCTTAAATTCTCAATTGTAAGTGAAACAAAACAAAAAAGAGGAATAAAAGTATTCGATATGTTCAAATTATTACTTTTCTTCCACAAAAGTCCGTAAAGAAGCATCAGTTAATGATTTATTAAAATTGACCAGGTTTTTTCGAGAGGCACAACAACTTGTCCGGTTTTTTCGAGAGATGTCCTGGTTTTTTGAAAATTTTGACTAGAGAGAGGAACTGGGTTTTGTGGAAACTATACGACTTAAATGGAAACTAATATCCCTCCTACTCAATAAACATACATTTAAACACATTACATGCACAATATTAAGTTTGTTACTAACTTTAAAGCATAAGTAGACTGCCCAAATGCATTATCTGACTTATCTTTGAAGACTAAATTAGTATTTTGACAAAATTAGTTTAATGGTACATTTGTGACTTTCTTGACGTGCTTTAATAAATTACCGGTTTCAAAAATAGTGATTGTTACGGTGGGCAAATTTTTGAAAGGTAACTGCAATCTTGTTTTTGTGCCTTTTCAAGTCTTTGAAACTATAAAATCTACATGTATGTCAGAAACAAATAAATACAAAAACAGCATATTCCACTGGTGCATTCTGTTATTTCAAGAGTTTAAGGGTGTTTTGGAATATATACATATTTATTCCTGGAATACGGGATATTTGAGGCAAAACAAACTGGGATATAGAATATATAAATCTATTCTATTTACAGGGATATAGGATAAGAAAAAAACCTCTATTTTGGATACGGGATATTTGATAAAAACATTAGGGAATATAGATATTGGAACCCCTTAACGTATACATATGTATGTAAAGATACAAAAACTTAAATAGCATTTGAATCTCATACTCTTATGTCCAGTCGACACTATTTCAGTCATAATCAGCAGGACAAGAGCTAATTGAAACACCAAAATGAATTCTGTAGACCCACCCAGGACACAGACCCATGTATGTCATTCGAAGGACCCATGAACGACCACAAACCAGAAGTAAAACGAACCAACTCACAAGATAGCCCAATGTACCGTTAACGCACCATAGGCCAATGCATCCAGAAAGTGACGAAATCCTCCCTCAAAAGTTTTGCACAATTTGGAACCCTTCCATATGGTGACTGACAATGGAGAACCCTTACCCGAAATGAGGTCATACTAGATGGAACATCTACCTGTGTGGGATATGGCCAACTCATAACCAGTTTCACATAACCATCCTTTATCTGGCGAAAATACAATGCTGAATCATGTTTGAACCTATACTCACTGAGAGAGAGAAGCGGGGTTGGAGTGGGAAACAAAGGATCTGTAAATTTTGAAGATCACTGGAAAAGGGAAGAGGTGGGTAGGTGCGGAAAATTTAGCCTGTGACGGTGCACAATGGGATATTTTACGTGCATGAACCTTGGAACTCTCCACGCACGTTGGTCCAATATGGTTTACGGTCAAGTTTCCGCATTAGTATAGCCAGATAAACCGGCATTTATTATGACAGGGCTGCCCCATTCAACCACCTGTGGCATACATCCCAGTCGCTTTGTGGGCTAAGTGGCCTGAAAAGATGACAGGTTTCTTAGCACTCTTTAGTGGACTTTTACCGACAAGCTTAGCGCTGCTGCTAACCTATTCACCTTCCGGGTCCCGCACGGGAGCATACTCTTATGAAGTTTTTTGTTGAAACTATAATATATACAACAAGTCGAAGCAGCCACGCTGCATATCCCCGCGCTACTCTGGTGTTTGATAGTATAAGGGCAAATAATTTAAAGAAAAAAACTATGACTATAATGAGCATTACTAGTACTATAAAATGTATATGTATTAAAATGAGACTTTTCCCTGGTAGTAGGAGTGATACTAATGTAAAGAATTATGCATGACAAAGGAAAAATGTGCTCTTAGGCTACCTATGCAGCCCAGCCCCTAAGGGCATTATCAAAATTCCAAAACCTGCAGCAGAATCTACATCCATAGTGCAACTACTGAGCCAAGTTTCAGTTCTGTATTCCAAATAACCTGGGAGGAGTTGCGTGACGAAGGAATAACTTGCCCTTAGGCTTCCTATGCAGCCCAGCCCCTAGGGGCCATATCAAAATTCCGAAACCTTCGGCAGAATCTACATTCATAGTGCAACTACTGAGCCAAGTTTCAGTACTGTATTCCAAATAACCTAGGAGGAGTTGCGTGACGAAGGAATAATGTGCCCTTAGGCTACCTATGCAGTCCAGCCCCTAGGGGCCATATCAAAATTCTGAAACCTTCGGCAGAATCTACATCCATAGTGCAACTACTGAGCCAAGTTTCAGTGCTGTATTCCAAATAACCTGGGAGGAGTTGCGTGACGAAGGAATAATGTGCCCTTGGGCTACCTATGCAGCCCAGCCCCTAGGGGCCATATCAAAATTCCAAACCTTCGGCACAGTCCCCATCCACAATGCAATCAATGACCCAAGTTTCATCTTTCTACTCCCTGTGGTTACTGAGATTATCCTGGACATTAACGCCATACGTACGTACGTACGTACGTACATCCGTACATCGAACAGCAAAACATTATCCCCGCGCTTTCGCTAGCGCGGGGATAATAAAGAATAAATACATATGTGTAAAAATTAAGACGTACTGAAAGGGCAATCGAGTCTTATATAATCCTGGATAAAACAGCAGACATGAAAGAAGACGACTCAATGATACAAACAAACACATCCAAGAAAAAACTACAAGTCAAGTTAAAAGAAGGTAGCCCAGAAACTGTAAGCATTTTCTGCTTGTCGCAACACAAATATTTTGTTTCCAGTCAATTATTCAAGGAGGCTATTTTCAATTTATAACAGTTGGTATTTATGCTTAGACAATAGATTAATGGGTTCTGGTTGTAGGCATCAATTATATGTGCCTGCCTGTTTATATAGGCTATATAAGGTTGAATTCTTGACTTTAACTGACGTATTCTTGTCCAAAACCCTTGAAATGTTAGTACCGTATTCTTATTTGTTTAACAACATACAATGTCTTAAAATATGATTTAACAGGTAAACAACACGCACAACTTGTCTTTCTAAAGTATGAAAAAACCTGGACCTCTCTTGCAAAAACCTGGACGCCTCTTGAAAAAACCTGGACATGTATTTTATTTTAATTTAAAAATATGTAAGACGCAACTTTTTGGCATCAATGTTCAGGATGCCATAATATAACAGTGATGTTCACTTATAATGGTAAGCAATCTCGTTCAATATAGTTGTCTTTTAAGGGGCGAAAAATGCAAAAAGGTAAAAATTCAAAAAACAGCCCACAATTTTATTTAGGAATCACATTTTTTTATAGGAATTGGTGTTGTTATACAATATGATAATACTACAAATATGCCTACCCGTTGGTAGCATTTTTTCTTTGCTTTCAGCTAAAAATCCCTAAATATCACCAGAGTTTGCATTTTTATTGATTATTCTCTTGAAAAAACCAGGACAATTGTAAATCCCTCTCGAAAAAACAATCCTGTCGCCGGACACGGGGCCTACCGTGGGGTAGCTCTTATGTTTAAATAGTATTGGATATATATAATGATCTCTCAAGAAAGTTATCTTTTGTTTTTCCACCAGCAAATCTAGGCGAGCATGTTGGAGCTCCACTTATTTATAATTTTGTAAAGGTCATTTTATGTATAAATCAGAATCATCAAGGCATATATAATTAAGTATTGTTATGTTTATGTTATACTCACCTCATTATATACTAATGGAAAAAAGAAACTGTGCATCACCTTATAAATCAAAAATTTAACATTCTATTTAGTATTTGATATATTTTATCGAAAAATCATTTTCCTTAATATCTCCCCCCCCCCCAAAAAAAAATAAATAAATTGGCACCTAAATGATGTTTGGTTTGCGGTTTGAAATCAGGTAGTGTCAATCTGGAATTCACAAAATCACACATTTTCAAAATTAAGTTTTCTCAGCTGATTTTCTCCAAAAGCATTTCTCCATTTAGTGGTTAAAGTTTACAGTTTAAATTTTAGGTACAAATTCGATTTTGGGGGTAAAAAGGTGGTTTTCTTAATCTCAGAAACTGGAATTTAAAAAATTTCAGATTTTTACCCCAAACTGATCTGCGTAATCCTTTTGACATTCAGTGAAAATTTTAACTCGAAAGCTGTATTTTTTTTTACAATTTTCTGATTAGAAGAAGTTTAATTACAATGGATTTCCTATAAGCATGCATAGTTTCTTTTTTCCATGAGTATATATCATTGTTAGAATTCAAACTACGTGCATTTTCTGAGAATGGAGCCCGAAAAGTGACAAAACTGGTTTTTTTTTATTGTCCACAGAAAATTACTATATTTATTGATATATTCGAAAGTGTCGAGACTACACATATTGAATGTAGTCAATTAGGCTTTAGATTAAAGCAATATAAAAATTGGATTTAATATGCACGGGTTTTTCGTTTAGAAAGATGTCTATTTCAGGGTATGAGAAATGGTAAAACAAATGGCCTCCACGCTTACCATGGCAACTTTGGTCAATAATAACAAATACATGTTACTTTTGTGTCTCAATGGTCAATATCAACTCATATAATTAAAATCAGTAAAATATGTGACAAACCGTGATATGGTAACTTTTGTCCGTAAGGAGTTTGTACTAAACACATAAAATTCTGAAACGGACAAACGTGCTATTTGCAATAAACATTCAGTTTATTTTTGAATAAATATACTAAATTGATAGAAAATATTTAAGTTTTATCAGCCTTTATGTCTTTACGTAGCACATAATGGTTTGTCTCACCTTTTGAAGTTTCATTAGCTTGATAAATGACAGTGGTGGGAGAATCACTATACGATACAATAGTATCCGTAGACCCTGTTGCTTCTTCTGGAAATGCCGGTGTTGTTTCCAAATCTGTAATGGAGTTTGGTTTATATTTGTAGGTGAGAGGATAGCTCTTTATGTTTAAGTATGCATTTTTGTACATGTATAAGGTTCTAGTAAGTAAATTGGTTCAATGATTTTTCCACCTCGTGAGTTTTTTTTTTCCCAACCAGAGAACCGTATCTACCATTGAAATTATAAATATCTTTCAGGAGGTGGTCATTTATTCACAACTTTTCTTAAGGACAACCTGTTTCGTCAATTAACCTTCTAAAACTTGAACGTGCGGTTTTAGTTAATTGGTGACGGTTGTTATGAGTTGGAAGAAAATGTTTCTCTTGTGAGAGTACTGTGAGGCTTCGCTATTTTAAAAGACAGTACGTGCTATGTAAATGGTTGATATGTTTTTATTAGTTTCTATGACGCGAAAATTTAATGATTCTACAAAATAAATATTTTCTATTGTTATTGTATAATTAAACAGCTCAGGAGTCTTCGATTTGTTGACGCGTCGTGTACAATAAAACGATAGTGTAATTTGGTTTGCAATGTTCATGCGTCGGCTCAAAGACATAAGCGCTTCAAGAATATCGTGTCTCACCTTTTGAAGTTTTTTGGCCTTGCTTGATGTCTGATGTTTGAGAATAACTATACGATTCAAAAGATTTTGTTGTGCTATCATCTGAAATGGATAGAAAATATTTGCTTATATGAAAATTGTTCATTGAACTTTTTTTCAAGATCATTTTACTCTGTTTGTATTTTATATTCACTTTAATTTGGTTATTGGAATTTTCATACTAGCAAAGGCTTAGTCCTTTTTTATTTGTGGAAAACCAGCGAATTCCAAAGAGCATCAGCACCACAGCAGTTTCCATTTATAAGACATACACATTAATTTTACAATTAATATTCTTTGAAATCTTCTTACAGAAAACCTTTACTGAATATTTTAATTTTCTCTGCAGCAATCATTACTCCCAAGTCTCGCCTTTAGCGTATTTTGTTGCAAACTCGAAAAAAGATTATTTGACTAATAAGTTCATACATTCAAATGTACATGTATGTGGATCATGAGGTCTTAAGTAAATGAGTTTGATCTTTGAACATTCTTTTTGGACACATTTTAATCTATCAAATAATACCTGCACATTTAAAGATGACATTAATGAAGATGTATTGGTTATTCATAGATACGTTTCCATATTCAACTAGGATAGCATTTCTCTCAACGACTTTTATTGATGTGTTAAAAAGACCCAGAACTGGATCACTTTTATTTGTCCTATCACAAGGCCTGTTGTCATAATAATATCCGATGAGTTCTGTGGTACTATCCACTCCGCTACAATTAGTAGTGGTCAAACTGTGTAGCATTTTCAACTTAAACGGGTAACATTGAACATCTGTGGAAAAATGAATTTAATATATAATTACTAGAAAGAAAAAAATCACGTTAATGCAATTATTTTACTTGCAGCAAAGACGTACCGATTGTGCATCCCGATGTGAAAAACGCAAAGGTATACCAAAGGGGCAATAAAAAAAATCGATAATCCGAAAAGACAAGAACAAAACCCTTCGACTTGAAACATCACAACAAATCAAAAACCACAAATAAAACAAACATGCAACTCAACTGCAATCAGCAATGTGAATTCACGTCAGGTGCGCCGGAGGGATAATCATTCTCTTCTTGATATAGCACACTTGCCACGTTGCCGACGATTGATTAAGCGTGGGTCAAATCCGGTAAATAACGACAATAGTAACCTCTACGTCTAACCAATTTAGAGATTCGTCTTTGTCAAACGTCATAAGAGGGAAAGACAAAACCAGTAACCACTTACGAGAACAACATGATTAAATAGACAACAAATTAACACAAAAACATCTGAAGAGCATTCATTAACCGCGAACCCAAGTCGTTACGATAGTGATAGTAAACTTAGGCGATCCGCACAAGATTATGCAGTTCTTGCTTTTATTCATATAGTGTTTGGCAATTTTTTTGGTAGAGCGCCTCTGATGATAGAAAATAATGAGATGTGGAATGAGTATACGTGACACAGCCCCCAATCAAGCGGAAATAAAAAAAAAGCAATGGACAACTGAAAGCAGCTTCAACAAGGCCAGTAGGCGCTACTCGCGGTTCTGCAATTGGCCCATGGTCTAAATAAAATGCATATAATTCAAACCCAGTCCTGAAATAGTCACAAATAGACCCCCTTCTTAAACAAGGAACAGATAAAATCGAAGACAAGTACAAACAAAAGCTTTTGTCAAAGATTCCTGGCTTAGGACAGGCACTTATAATATGTGGCGGGGTTAAACTAGTTTTTTGGGGCCTAACCTTCCCCCTTCAAATGTTCCTGCTTGGAACTCTGTTGTATTTTTGATTTTTAATATCTGAGAATTTTGACGCTGCTGGTGGAGTTTTAATTCCCTGGGGTTAGCCCGCTGCGACATCGACACTTTGCTGTTGAATAACACATCAAAGCTGCTAAATATTCGTTCATGTTTTAAAATGGTCTAAAACCTAAGGTTTGTCTTACCCAAGACATAGGTTGAAGTTATAGTCATGATTTGGTACCCAGTGTGGCATGCTTGGTTTCCTTGTTCTATGCTTTTCATATTAATGTAGTGTTTGGCATTATCACTATTTGGTAGAGCGCCTCTGACGAGTCTTAAAGAGAAAAAAACGCGCAACGGGCGTACAAAAAATCATTGTCTGGAACTCTGTTTTAATTTTGATTTCTAACATGCATTTCTGGTGGAGTTTAATTCCCTGAGGTTTACCCGCTTCAGCATCAACACGTTTGTGTTGCTTTGAAATTATCCGTTTAACTTTAAAAATTCAAAACCCTAAGATTTCCTAATCCAGACGTTCCCAGTTTTTGTAGGTTTGGTTTTATTTTTCTATGATTTTATATTCATATCTTGTTTGACATATTTATATGTTCGGATAGAGCACCTCTGATGAATCTAGAATAGACGAAACGCGCGCCAGGCGTAACAAAATTTATTGTCGTGAACTTTTTTGTATTTTTGATTGCAGTAAAAGAGTAACATTCATCCTGAAATTTTAGTAAATATGTAATATTACTGAATGGCTTAGGAAACATATAAAAGTTATACAGTATTACGGTTTTATACAAATTTTCAAATTTAGTCACAATAGGGTTCCCAGGTCGGCATTTTTGGTTATACTGTTCTATGTTCTTCATTTTCATATAGTGTTTTGTATTTTCAATCTTTGGTTAGAGCGCCCCTGGTGAGTCTTACAAGCCTTTTCAATTAATCATGTAGCCCCTGGCTTAGCTAATTCAATAGGTAACATTGCTAGTAAGGTAGGTGAAGCATAAGTGTGTATTGGGATGTTCAATTATCATTGCCAACTACTCAAAGTTAAGTTGCTGGGTGCAGAATTTACCTGTAAAAAGTTATAGTCTTGTTCATATTTTGTGCACTTATTAAACCTGGAGTAAAAATTTAGAATTTGAATTGATTTAATGGTCTTATTGTTATTTATGTTTGTTTCCTTTGCTTTCTTTTGTTAACCGGGCTGAATATTTGTACACTATTTTTCTCAAATTTAAAACTTGATAAACATTTGAAAGCTAACATAAGTATGTCTTATTTAATTACTTGCAGTATGCAGTACATATAGCTTTAAACTGGTCTCCCCGTCTACTAATACTAAAGTTTCAGTGAAATAATTGGTCACCATTTCTCCCTGTGATACATGCATGTACAAGAAAATATTATATAGTTGTCATAAATCATAACAGAAGATGAAAAGTGCACCCATGCATTTATTTACCTTTAAAGTTTAGATACTTGAAATAGACTATGATATAATTATTTGCAGATAGTGCAACACCCTAATTCCTTTTTTCATTGGATATCTATGTTTACTGATCACCCCAATACACACTCATGGTCCCATCTAACTAATTGGCTAAGGTACCTACTGAGTTAGCAAAGTCAGGTTTACATGGTCGATTGAAACAGCTGTAATAATACAGATGCCATATTTATTGTTATGAACTTTGTTGTATTTTTGATTGCAGTAAAAGTGTAACATAATTCCTAAAATTTATGTAAAATTGTGTAATTGCTTAATGGCTAAGGAAACATATATAATTGTACATACATTTGTAATTACGGTTTTATACAAATTTTCTGATTTGATTTTAGTAAATTTGTAAATATTTCTTATTTCTAAAACGTGGATGTTGTGGAAAATTTATATATCTATCGATTCAATGGCGTTATTTGCCCGATCCCTGTTTTAAGTAATAAAATTTCATAACAAATAAGATGGTCCCCGGTATCTATATTGCTTACTTGTTGGTTAAAAAAGCCATAAGGATCTCTTCTGTTAGCTTTAATCTTATTTGATAACTTCTACCTACTAAATAATTTTGTAAGACTTAAAAAGAACTGAAGGTTAAGCAAGCAATTTCTGTTTTACCCCTACTCATAAAGAGGGGTCATATATTAAGCAATCACTATGTCCGTCTGTCCGTACAATTATTTGGCTTCTACTGAAGGGATTGATTTTAAATTTGCTAGACAGCTAGCATGATGAGATGTACAGTGGACCTTTTTCAAGTCAGTTGGTCATCTACTTCCTGTTTTCCGAGACGACTATTTTAAAGGTACATTTTGTCAACCGATTTCTAGGCTTCTACTGAAGGCATTGGTTTAAAATGTGACACTCAGCTTGTGCATGCGGAGGTTTACAGTGCCTCTCCTTTTCATCTATTAGATGTACCTGTGGTACAACTCTGCGAATAAGACTATTTGAATGGTAGAATGGAAGATTTTTCTCGACTTCTACAAAAGGGTTTTTGTCAAATTTAGTACCTAGTTTAGTAAATTGAGATGTATTGTGCCACCTCTTTCCAAGACAGTCAGTCATATACTGCCTATTAATCTGAGATTTATGAGATTAACCACTCCAGTTCGGTAGTAAAACTGTTTTGTTGTTATCGGTATCTGTTAATGAGCAAAAGGTTTAGACAAGCAAAAGCTATTCTCTATCTCCACTTGTTTTTTTATTTTATATGACATTACTCGAAAATATGCAGATTTTCACGTAAAAAAAGTCATAATCCATATAAAGGGTCATCTGACAACTTCGAGCCAATACAGACTTTTGTAGAGCTTAATGAGCCAAGTAAGCAGCAGCTTTTTCTATCTTCATTAGTTTTGTTTCTATGGGAAAAACATGAAAAAAGCACTGTTTTTATATTTAAAGAGACATAACCCCTATTAAGAGTCGTCTGACAACTTCGACCAAATAGAGACTTTTGTAAAGCTTAACGAGTCTAAGTGCCTGCTGTATTATATATTTTTCGTGTTATGTTTTCTTTTTCATGATTTTACCATATGTTCTAATTTTAGAATGGTTTAGTAGTTTCAAAGAAGATGATTTTAAAAATTGGTTACATACGACCGACGACGGGTGACAACAGAAGCATAGTGATAGCACAGGGGAGCTAAAAAGATACTATATCGTAATGCAACACGGGTCCAAATGGAAATGTTCCTCCCGTATGGTTCTAATCGTATATCGTTTTTTTTTCATTACCTGATAAACATTCATGATAAACATTTGCATAGGTATATACAACTGATTGCGTAGTTTTACGAAACCCATTATATGGAAACTGCAACACAGATGAGTTTCTATAGGTAACAATTTCCCCATTTTCTTTCAATCCATTTTCGGGATATGAATCATTTGTGCGCGAACAGTTTTTAAAATCAAAATAGACTCCACGAAAAATAATGTATTCATTGGGGTTACATGCAAGAAATCCGCCGTCTTTCTCGGTAATCGCTGTACACACACATTTACCTAAAAAAGACAAATACATGCATGGGAATGTGAAATTCAGGAGTATGTAGAAAAAATTCACGTGAAAATACACGAGAGTCATGGAGGTCAACTTGGCACACAATACAAGTAGTTAATAAAAGGAACAAATAAGGAGACGATCCATGATGGATGATATCCTATTTGATTATGAATAAAATGATCACAAAATGCAATTATTTTTTGCATTAAAAAAGAAAATGAAATATATTCGTTAAGTTCGGGGTCTGCTTAAAGATTGTTATATGTTTTAATGCTGATTCAGGTAAATCCTGTGCTGTGTGCTTCTTGCATTTAATCTAGTTAATAGGATTTACCTTGCGACCGAGATTGAGTTCATATGTTTGCTGGTTTCAATTGATTTCGATATTAGAAGCCCGTTTGGTACTTGAACTTTTTCTCTATGTTTAAGGTTCATCTTTACACTTTGGAAAAAATGACTGATATTTCACGGGTGTTACTAAAACGCGGAAACGGAACGCGGAACGGAAACGGAATACGGAACGGAAAACGGAAAATTGTTTTATTTGTGTTATGAAATAAGCAATGGCTAAAATTAAAGCTATAACAACCTTACCAACATGTCTGTCTTCGTTGAGGGTATACAAGGTAACGCTACATCTCTACACATATTAGGGGATACCCAGTTGAACTTGAAATTCTGAAAATTCTAGGTCGTCATTTTTGGCGTTGCGGTCCAGTGAAAATGAAGTGAAAAAAAAAAGATATTGTGTGGTCTTAACGCTACGTGTTTCATTGATGGTGTACTAGGTAGCGCCAGATATAGGTATGTGACTTAAATAAATTCGCTAAATGTTACAATTATCAAAACAGGTTTATTGTCATGTTTATCCTCGCCTAACGGTATGCATGTTCAGTTTTACTACTAGGATTGTATGATAATTGAGTAGCATATTCTATTCTATTAAAATTGAGTTTTTTGTTTGTATTATATGTTTGTGTGTTTTTTTTCAATACATTATTTGTCCTGATTCCAAATCATTGTTTAAATCTTGAGATAGATCAATAACAGTTTACAGCGTTCACGGACTGACAAAAAGACGGACGAACAAAAAGACAAACATATGAAGTCAAGGAAAAAAACTTACATTTACAACTGGTCTTAGAATGAATGTGTACATTGAATAATTAATATACAATGTACTTACTATAACCATTTGATAGCAGCTAAATAAATTAATTTTTAGACAGAATGATACACTACCGCCATGCATGGATAAAGGTTAAACACAAAGTATTGGAATGCATCACATCATACGTTAAATGTTTTCTCTCATACTAAAATGTTGAGCCTTTATTTTGGAAAAAAGCAATGGAAGCTATAAACAAGGAATTTGTGACCTACTGCTCACTCAGTATACCCCTGCTACTCCCAAAATTAACTATACTCGCGATAAAGGACATCATAATGAAGCCATACATCAAAGTGCAAGTCACTGTGATTTGTAGTTGCTGAAAAAAATAATTGTAACTGAATTTTTTAACAATTGACCAGCAATGTTGAAAATTGACTAATAGAAAAATAATGAGATGTGGAATAAGTGTACGCGACACATCCCACAATCAAGCGGCAATTCAGAAAAACCACAATGGGCTATCGCCAGCAGCCTTCAACGAGGCCAGTTAGTCGGTAAACAGGAAGTAGATATCCGACAGACCTAATTTCGATTCTCGCGATAAAGGACCTTATACTGAAACATTATACCAAATTTAAAGTCAATGTGATATGTAATTGCTGACAAAAATGATCCAAAATGACCAGTTATGTTGAAAATTGACAAAGTCGGTAAATAGGAAATAGATATTTGACAGACCTAATATCGGAACGCGCATTAAAGAATCTCATACTGAACTCATATATTAAATTTCAAGTCATTGTGACATGTAGTTGCTGAGAAAAATGTTGTGGACGGGAGGACGGATGAACAGAGGTTAACCAGTATACCTCCCCCTCTTCTCCGATCGAGGCAGGGGTATAATAAAGACAAAATTATTATAAATCGAATGAAGACAACAAAGAAACACACAAAACACGTGAAGAATAATTGTGATCCGCAACGCTAACTCCACATAATTTCTTTGTGAAATAGGTAATAAATTTAAAAAACTCCTTAAAGTTGATAGCTAGATTGATATACAGCTCTATGGCAATAAAAATGATTGGTACGTGGATTTTGTTGATTTACTTTCATACGCTTCGTATTTTGGCAAAATCAACTGGTTTTCATAATCTAAGACTTAGTTTGTAATTTCCTTGTTCAGAAAGAAAATTTCTTATCTACTTAGCTTTATTTCAATGAAAATAGCCTAATAAAACTATAAAACTACTGTGTACTAGAAAGGCGATCTTCAATGGAAGACGTATGTCGCGCCTACGTCTTAAAATATTCGGTAAACAGGAAGTAGATGAATTGCGGGCATAAAATCGCTATACACCAGTACAATAAGAGGAAGCTACATGCATGCATTAGTCTTTCACACTTTTGGCTGTGGCGCACCCTGTCGCCAGAAAAAGTTTTTCATCTTCTTTTATTAAATATTTAAGAATGAATGAATTTCAAGTAACAAATTGTTGGCATAAGAATGCTCCACCTCTAAATCCTCAACACACCATGTCCAATTTGGTGAATTTTGATGATTTTCAACAAATTGTGCTCTATGATTACTTTTGTGGTCACATAGAACAACAACATTAATATATTATTTATTATGGCTCAAATGTCTCTACGTTTCGGCTATTCAGCCTTCATCGGGAGTGGAAAAGTCCTGGTCAAGTTACACCATCTTGATTTCTCATCATCATCTCCAACAATAACATCGTCAAGGTGAGTGACGTCATAGGCGACGTTAGCGACGTTGTGGCAAAGTATGACGTCCAGAATTGTGCCAAAAGTCATTAATACTCATTCCAAAGTATTCCTAGGGTTTTCTTTATGTTTGCTCCATTCGGCGTTTCTGTTTGGAGATCTTCTATCCATTTAAGTTCTTTAATTTGTCTATAGTACTTGGATTTGTGTATGCACTTTTCCAGCAGTACAAATTCTACATCTTCTTTGGAATGATTCCCCTCGTTGAAATGTTGGGCTACACTCTTTTTCTGTCTCTTTAAACTGATGTCGTCAAGGTGTTCTCGAAGTCTATCTTTCGCTGTCCGCTCTGTCTCTCCAACATACACTACCTTGTTGCAAGTATTACAAAATATACCATATATCAAATTTTTCGTGCTGCATCCGAAAAAGTTCTGTTGGTTAATAGCTTTTCCATTTACAATAAAATTGTTTTGTTTTGTAAGTTTTTCACAAACTTCACAGTCTTTATTGCACTTGTGAACATTCCTATTCCCAATCTGACTTTTTGCAATCCTATTAAGTTTTCCGTGAACCAAGATATCACCAAGGTTTTGATCTCTCTTGAATGCCAGGATTGGTGGACTTTTAAATGCTGGTATGTTCCTTTATCTTTCTGATTTGCTCAAAATGCCCTGATGTTTTCTCACTATGTTACCTATGTCAGTGAGTTGTTTGCTCAACGTGACCACTAGTGGTATTCTACTTGTTTTCTTGTCTTTCTTAGTTTTGTATTGCAATAAATCTTTTCTTTCTAGTTTATCTACACGTTCTAATTGTTGTTCAATGAATTTTGAACTGTACCCTCTTTTTCTGAGCTGACTCTTAAGTTCTTTCCTGTGTTTTAAATAATCGTCCTCACCGCTGCAGATGCGCTTAAGCCTAATTCCAAGACCGTATGGAATTGCCCTTTTAGTACTTGTTGGGTGGCATGATTTTACATCAACATATAAATGCTTGTCTGTTGGTTTGACGTACAAGTCAGTCTTTAAACGTCCTTGTTTAAAGCTTACTAAGGGTGCAGGACATAGTAATTCTAAGTGACGTCATTGGACCAAAGCAATGTCATTTCCATGCTCTGAATAAAATCTGGCTATCACTTGCACTATGGACATTTATATATCAATAAAAAGATAAATCTGCACTCTTATTGGTGGTCTCTATTCTATGAATCAATAAAAGTCTGTATAGTCCAATAAAAGTGCCAAAAACAGACCTAAAAGGGGGTGTTTTAGTGAAAAATTAAGGGGGGTCATCACATTTTCTAGACTTGATTTCAGTAACTTCTACAATAATGAAAATACCTGAACCAGAAATATCTGAAAGGCCATGTTTCCTTTTGTAAACTGTGAAAATATTGGGGTACGTTTACCTGCTTTTTTTAGAAATATCTCTGTTTACATAAAAAGTGGCGATTTGTCACATTCAAAAAATGGAGGGTTTTATAGTTATCCCCCTTTGTACAAATATTATCCAAAAAATATTTTATTTTACAAAAGCAGACCTGATATGATGTTTTTCATGCAGAGAGTGAGTGTGAGTGAGTGAGTTGGTGTTTTACGCCCGTGCAACACTATATAGGTTATTTACAGGCGATGAACATGAAAAGGGTGATAAAATGAACATGAAATGATGATGATAAATGAAATATGGGGATGGGGTGGGAAACAAAGGACCGGTAAATTTTGAAGAACCACAGGAAAAGGGGAGAGGTGGGTAGGGGCGGAAAATTTAGCCTATGTGGTGCACTACTGGGCGGTCCACAAAGGGGTCTTTTACGTGCATGAAGCGTGGCACTCTCCACACACGTTGGCCCACTATGGTCGGCGGTCAGGGTTTCCGTATTATAGACCTGACAACCCCCGCGGACGAGGGTCACCCTATTCAGCCACCTAGGGTACACACTTGGTCGCTCTGTGGGCTGAGCACTGACCCGACGTCAGAATCCCAAGACCCTTAGTCGCCTCTTACGACAAGCTAGGCTCTGCTGCGGGCCTATTCGCCACCCGGGCCCCGCACGGGACTTCATGCAGAGAAGTATGTAAACAATCACAAAAGTACAAAATAAATGGTCATTCTAACTTCCGGTACAAAAATAGACAGGAATCCCTTCACTCATTGGTCAATATATTGGGCTACCACCACTAGTCTTTTCTACGAAACTGTGTCTGGCATCGTTTAAAGCAAAAGAATTGTTAAATGTATAACATTTACTTATTTTTTCTGGTTCGGTATTTCATTGCGATTAAAATGGTACCTCAGTTTTGTCGTTCGCTTTAAAAATGACGAAAACATAGTGATTCTCATGCAAAACCCCGCAATAGGTTTTTGGCCCATTTTGTCTAAGTGGATTTTCTTTAACCAGAACATTGATTATTTTCACTTAACAATGGTGTTCCTATACTTTAACATTACTTTCATAATTTTTGCAATACTTTTATTGCAATAATAAGCTAAATCTATCTTTTCTTATGGCAATTTTTTAGTTTTACTCTCTGATTTTCATGTAATATAGCCATACCAAAGTCTTCTTAGCTATTGTTTTAACAGAGGTTACATAGCTGTATCTAAATAACATTTATATTGAGCTTTTAGATGAACTTTTTAAAAGTGTATGAATGTGAAAAATAATTTTACACAGAGCCAAATGAAATGTTCCAATTACATGTACAATTTTTGGTTTCGAAATCACATGTACTTCATTCTAGGAAACCGAAACAATGAAACGTCACAAATGACGTCACATAAAACATAATGACTTTGCATACTTGACCGGTTGCTATGGTGTTTTTGCATAACATATTAATATTAGAAAGCTACAAATGGACCATTACATTGGTATTGTGTGTATAAGCAAATTCACAATTGGTTGCAGCACTAAAATGGACTGTAATAGACCAGGTAAAGCATTCAAAATCTTATTATATGCCTTTAACCCTCTTGGTGCGGGAACCGATCCGAGAAACGTTACAAAAAGTCTTGGAAATAAATGCGACGTCATTGTCAATTTGTGACGCATTTTGATAATGACGTAACATTTTTTTCACAAGTGCAAAACAAATATTTTTGATTTTTACAAAACCATAGATGTTAAATAATGCACCATTTTGCTTAAACAAATAAGTGATTTTAGCAAATACCTTGACGAAATCACAATTTTGATATTTTGTAAAGGGGACATATATGTCCTTCCCGCAATAAACCGATAAGGACATATATGTCCCTCCCGCACTTGCACAGATGAGGACATATTTGTCCCTCCCGCACCAAGAGGGTTAAAGGGTGCAGGACATAGTAATTCTAAGTGACGTCATTGGACCAAAGCAATGTCATTTCCATGCTCTGAATAAAATCTGGCTATCACTTGCACTATGGACATTTATATATCAATAAAAAGATAAATCTGCACTCTTATTGGTGGTCTCTATTCTATGAATCAATAAAAGTCTGTATAGTCCAATAAAAGTGCCAAAAACAGACCTAAAAGGGGGTGTTTTAGTGAAAAATTAAGGGGGGGGTCATCACATTTCTAGACTTGATTTCAGTAACTTCTACAATAATGAAAATACCTGAACCAGAAATATCTGAAAGGCCATGTTTCCTTTTGTAAACTGTGAAAATATTGGGGTACGTTTACCTGCTTTTTTTAGAAATATCTCTGTTTACATAAAAAGTGGCGATTTGTCACATTCAAAAAATGGAGGGTTTTATAGTTATCCCCCTTTGTACAAATATTATCCAAAAAATATTTTATTTTACAAAAGCAGACCTGATATGATGTTTTTCATGCAGATAAGTATGTAAACAATCACAAAAGTACAAAATAAATGGTCATTCTAACTTCCAGTACAAAAATAGACAGGAATCCCTTCACTCATTGGTCAATATATTGGGCTACCACCACTAGTCTTTTCTACGAAACTGTGTCTGGCATCGTAAAGTATCCAGAAATTCAATTTTTGTATTGCTCCAACGTAACTCTACTTTTATATTTTCGTGGATAGAATTCGCATGTTCCTGGAACTTCTTCAATTCTTCTATGCCATGCGTCCATATACCAAAACCGTCATCTATGAAACGTTTGTAAAAAACTGGTATTTTATCTGCATCCATGAGCTTTTCATCCCATTTTCTCATATATGCACATGCAAAATTCTTCCCCAATTTCGAACCTATGGCTACTCCATCATTTTGAATGAAATGTTTTCCATGCAGTTGAAATACATTATTATTCAGAGTTGTCTTTATCATTTCAAGAGCGGCTTCTGTGCCAATTTCAGGATTTGTTCTCGCTTCTAATGCTTCTTTGCATGCATTAAGACCTTCCATCATCGGAATTGAAGGGTACAGCTTAACGACATCAAAGCAAAAAAGGATCGAGTTTTCTGGTTTAATGGTATCTATTTCCTGCAGCTTGTTCAAAAAATCTGTTGTATCTTTAATATAGCTAGGTGAATTTTGGACATACTCATCTAATTCTTTTTCCATTATTCCTGCCATTTTTTCAGTCGGCGTACCTATTGCACTTACAATGGTCCGATAAGGATTTCCTGTTTTATGGAGTTTCGGATTTCCTTTGAGTTTTCCCGCATGTGTGTACTTTGGGATTAAATATTTTTTTAGGTCTTTGTCTATGGCTCCATCCTTGTACATTTTATTTGTTATTTTCTTTACGTTCTTGATTGCCTTTTCTATAGTTATATCATCTGTCTGTTGATACGCTTTATCATTTGTAACTTCTTTCTCCAAATTTGCAATGTAGTCATCCCTGTTAACCACAGAGCCCTTGAGCCCTTGTCTGCTGGTCTTATCACAATACTATTATCTTTAAGTAGCTCTTTCATCGCTGCTAATTCTTGTGGTGTTAAATTTCTTTCTATCTTTTTTCGAATGTTTTGGACTATTTCATCCTTAACTACATCTATGTATGTGTCGAGCCATTTGTCTCTTCCCGGTTTAGGTGTAAAGTCACTTTTCTTTCTGTGCCATTCTTTTTCTTCTGCTTTATTTGTATCATCGTCTTCAATTTTGTCTGGGTCAAAAAAATATTCTGCCAGTCTCATGCGTCTTTCCCATTCAGCCAAATCACTAAGTAGTTTTGTCACATCTATCTGATCTCTTGTGGGTATAAAGGTAAACCCTCTCTCAAGAAGGCTTATCTGGTCTGTTGATAGCTCTTTGGAAGATAGATTTGTTACAATTTTCTCCTTCACTTTAGTCTGGTGTTTCTTAGGATTATTGTTAGCCCTGGATAAATTTTGACTTTCTTCTCTTCCATGTGCATGACTCTTAAACTCGTCATTCTTATGATCTGTGGGATCCTTGTTCGATGTACATGATGTATTGTTGCCCGGTTCGTTTTGGTCGGACATATCAAACCAATCAAAACTACTATCTGCTGCGTTACTCTTGATGGATGTCCACTGTATGGAAAGAGCGAAAGGGAAAAACGGTTGATTTCTGTGCCCCGATGTAGTTTATTGCTGTGCTCAAAATGAAGTCGTCTGTTTTTTCTGCCTTTTTACTTAATTATTGAATAACTACATATCCTGCATTGTCGGTTATTTCAACATTAGAAAGTAGCGATTTAGTTTATTCAAGTTTTACTTGCATTTTTATGTCATAAGCTATTTTGATCACAAAAAGTCATAAATTTATAAATAAAACATGCTTTTTTGGAAAAATTACATAAATAAAACACTTGCAGATGAAATTAGAGTGAACAAAAACTGTTCATCGTGTATTAAAGTATATATAGAACTCTATTGTTGATAAATAAAGTTTAATTATGCAAAGGTTCAAGACATATCGATGAAATAAGAGTAGGTGTTAAAATTTGCACCGCGAATGTATATTTCTGTGCTGATTTTCTACATGCGAATGTATATTTCAGAGCCCGCGGAAGTTTATTTGTGTGGTTGCGAATGTTTCGTTCTGAGTTATAAATACTTGGCCATAGAAAATCAGATCAAATAATGGAAATATAACTTTAGTTCTAACTCTAAACCAGGGGACAGGTTAATGAAGCTGTCCTAAGCTGTATCCTAAACAATGTCTTATGACTTAAAATGGGATGTAGAAAGGATAATCCTTAGACGCGTCCTATGATGTTAAACGAAACCATCTTAGGATAACCTTAAATAGGACCATCCTTATACGAATTTAAGATAATCCTGAAAAGCCATATGTCATGCATTTACGCCGATGTGAAGGCGTTTGAAAAAAACTTGAAGTTTTTTGTTTTACATTTTCAAATGCAAAATAGATTTAAGCATTTTTATTGCATTGCCTTTTGGTTTTTTAGAGAATAAAAATAATGTATTGCAATATCATTGCATTTCTTCATTCATTTTTGTTCTGCGCGTTGCACTTATCACTAATATCAAAAGTAAATCCCTAGGTTTGGGAAGCAAATATCCACATGAACTGTTAAATGTTAATTTCAAAAGTCTAGTACTACACATATTAGAATATCGTCAAAATGTAATTGGTAAAACGCCAATATATGGGTCACTATTGGGAAAATTTAATCAATGGCAAACATATCTTAGTTTGCTAAATGTAGAAAGTAAAATATCAAAAATGAGAGTTGGGCCACATACAACCCTAATTCAAGGGGATAAAACCTATTTCAGACACTTTTTTTAGATTTAAAGTCACAAGGATGGTCCTAGGACAACAATTTTTACAACCTTAATTATGGACCAAATTTAGGACGTGCCATTTTAGGATGCCTTCAATAACACGACTTAGGACCGAGACATGTCCAAAGACCATCCTTAGACATGTCCTAATCCTAGGACACCTTCGTTAACACGGCCCCAGGATAATTTTTAAACAAGTGTTCATTTACAATTCCTGTCTAAACCATCTAATGTTTTACTTATTCTATAAATTACAAAAATAATATATAAAAATGCAAGTAAAACTTGAATAAAGCACGACAAAATTAATTGGTGATAAAATCTATATTTATACAGAATAGAATAGAATAGTATGTATTGAGTTATTTTTGTATAGGCTGTAAACCTGGTATTGTTTTCGCACCGTCTTTGCTTTTCCTGGATAGACTACTGAGTTTTAGTTAACACAGTCTTAAATTTGCACAGTCATCGTATTAATATGTCCAATAAGACTAAAATGGAGGACACATATCGCGCCGTGTATTTTTTCAATTTAGGTGCAGCAATGTCAGTGCGAAAATCGCAAAATAAAACTGTCTCGATAATTTCCTGCTATACAGTATTCGGTTTGTTTATGATTACATTTCAAAATAACATTTCCGAACAATAAAACTAACAGTTTTATACCCAACTTCATTAGACATTGGGGGTCCCAAAACATCATCAAAGTCAACAACGGTTATTGTAAGTCTTTTATTCATCTGGTACAATGTTTTTTTCCATTTAAAATTTTATCTTCTGGTCTCAAATCAAATTTTAAATGTTTAAACTTTTCTTTTTCTCATCCAGTCTAATTTTGATATTTACTTTTTCCTTGGGATGGTTGTGGACAAAATGCAAAATTGTGTCGTTGAATATGCCAGAAAAAAAATCACAATATTCGCATTTTAATTTATCCATATTATATTTCTGAAATTGAAAAAAAAATTTCCATTAGTGCCTCTACCTGTATTTAAAGCACATTCATGTTATAACATCAAACAATAAAAATTAATTATAATAAAAATAAATAGCACAGAAATAAACTACAACAATTTTTGCTGCACAGAAATCAACATTCGTGAACTCGGAAATAAACGACAGCATTTCTTCAACCCTTTTTATTGAGTGTTTACAAAACAACAAATCAGTTACTTATTGTAGGTTTTTTGTTAACCTTTCAAAAGATATTCCATCAAATTAAGATTAAAAACGCAAACTGCTACTTAGAAATTAGTTTTTCTATAAATTAAAGGCTTTTTCTATTCTGATAAGTTACATCAGAACACATAAATAAACTTTCGCTACTTTAAAAACTGCTCTCAAATAAACTACAGCGTGCACAGAACTTAACAGCAACAGGGCACACAATAAACATTCGCCTCATAAGTTAAACACAGCTGTAAAATCATTTGAGAGGACAATTTCTAATCTTCGACAGTAGAATATGTTCTAAAATATCATAAAGAATATTTACACTTACTAATTGCTTACAGATGTACCAAAGAATTATTCGATTTTCAACATTTTAACATTTTTGTTTTTTCATTGCGATATTTCTTACATTATTTATCTATTGATTTAAAACTTGTTAAAAACAATAGAGTGACAAGTAAGAAACTACAAATGAACCTAACAACACTAGTATATCTATTTTTCTACCTAAATGACATATTTTCGTCTTCCTGATGTTTACAATCGTCTGTTTTACCCACAATACAACAATGACACAGGAGTAAACTACACCGGGGCACAGAAATCAACCGTTTTTCCCTTTCGCTCTTTCAATACAGTGATGTCTTTTCAACTGTAAGTTGTTTAGAGATTTTCTGTATTCTTATGGGTTTCATTAACAACATTATGTTTTTTAAAAGGACATAGATATTCAAAATATAATTATTTAAGATCATTTTTATCATAAAACTGTTGAAGCAAAACCAAATAAAATTTTTACGAATTAAGGACCAAATATCTAGTCGACCAAATTATGAATTTTGACGAATTTAGGGCCAAATATGGTACTAAGTGAGCCATGTCCTTTCAAGAAGCTGACATGTAGTTGCCCGGTTGATGCGACGAAAATTTTTGTGACGCCACAGGACGACGGCGCAAGACAACAGATTAGTGTCAAAGTAACCCCTATATCTGGCTTTGCAACACGTTGCAGGCGACGTAATTAATCATATCCAAAGTTTTCACGTGATTGTTTCAGGTTGTATTATGAATTTCATTTTGTTATAGATTTTTGTATCTAAACTAGATACTGTTGTTTCAAAACGTGAAAGAAATATCACTGATACATGTATATAGTGCCGGTGTTAAATACCATCTTTACCCCCATACTAGAATTGTCCCCGGAAAATGAGAATATACTCAGCTTTCCCCCCGGAAGATCTAGTATATACTAGATTTCCCCCCCGGGGGGAAATGAGTATATACTATGTTTTTCCCCAGGGGAAATCTGGTATGTGTAAATCCACCATTCTTATCTTTCCCCTATTCAAAACCATCGCAATATTAATGACTGTGAAAGTCAATATTGCTAAGACCTATAGCCTAGATGGCACACTATGAGATGGCATGTAGTTTCGAGGAGTGAAACCCATGCATCGTTCAGTGCAAACCAAATATTCGGTTTAGATTAAAGAATGTAAGGCCATGCGAATTTCAATATCAATCCCATTCATTTCACAAACTGTTTTTGTATACATATGAAAATAAAAACAATATTTCAGATACAACATTTTTGCTCATCATTGTGTGACCTTTCCTTATAAAAGTTTAATGCCGTTTTCAATATGACAAAAAGAAATAACTATTTATCAACCTATAAACGATCATCTCAAAATGAGAACTTAATTGCTGTAATCATGGTAATATTTCTGTTGAACCACTGTTACAAAAGCCATTGCACAAATAATTTTTTTTCGAGTGTCCCCATCGCAACACGGACCGGGAACATAGAAATGCCCCGGTGTCCGTCCGTTTGTGCGTCCGTCACAGTCTTTGTATCTCCACAACTGTTTTCTGTCATTTGCAGCCTTTAGATATTTGGTAGACAGCTTTAGGAAAGAATCTCATATAAAGTAGAATGCGTTTTCAGGACTGTCACTCTTTATTTCCTGTTTAAAGAGGCGAAGTAGTATAGAGGGACCGATCATTTATTATTTCTCAGGTGGAGCAGAGGTGGAGCGGCCTTTTGCGCAGGCGTATGACGTCACATCCGGTTCCGGTCGGCCATCTTGGATCCCGGTGGCCATCTTGGATCACGTGACTTCCGGTCCGCCATCTTGGATGACGTATTTCCGGTTTAAGAAGGGGAGATAATTTTCCCGCCAAAAAGTTTAAATTCCGCCAATTTTTAAAATTTCATATCTTTCTTATTCCTTGTCCGATTTTCTTCCGGATTGTTGCATTGTCTTGGGTAGGACAATGTCTTTCCGATGATGCCCTTTGTGCTGGTCAGTGGTCATTAGGGGCTTGACCATCAGGTGACCATTTCTTATTTCTATTCAAAGGTGGGGTTTTTGTATATCATTAGACAGCTTTTAAGGTCTAGAGGTTGATTCTGAGCTTTTTTGTGCTGGTAAGGGTCAGGGGTCTCTCAGGATTTGACCCCAAAGTAACCTTTTTTTCTTGTTGCTTACTATACATGTAATATGTCTTTGTTTCACCTGTGGGGACTAGTCTAAGGGAAGTAACTCGTGGCTTTTTAAGGGTGTTTTAGTAAATAGGTAATGTTTTGTCTGGATTTGGGTGAATAAGGCTTATGGTAATCGTTTCCTATTGTTTCATTTGGCGTTATGGATAACAAGTCGAATATCAGTTCCGATGCTTTATTATAGTAAAAGGTTTCAATCTTCATCCTCATCACTCTCCTCGTCCAATTTGAACTGTTTTATCTTCGCATCTAACAGGTACTTTCTCTTCTCGGTAGCGTATTTCCAGGACTCTTCATATTCATAATCCTCGTCATCTCTCAGTCGTTTTGCGGTCTCTTTGATCTTCTTGTGAACTGGATCTCGTGCCATTTCCATTTGCCACATAATGTTAGAGACGTAACGATTCTTTAGACCTTCTCTATAAAGTGGTAACATATCCCTTTCTGTTTTCGCTACTGCATCTTTGTCCAAGTAGCCACGGTCCGTGTATTCATTCACTTTCTTTTCGTAGTCGTCCTTGTATAAGACCAGCACGTCTCCTATAAAGTGGTCCCACGGATCCATCTTTTCTCCTGCGTAAGTTTCTTCGTCTTCAGACAAGTCGTCACTCGTTTTGGATTCCGTATCCGTGTCGTCGTCCTCCTCTTCCCTATCCCATTCATCCAATAACGGCCACTGTGACTCTTCCATTTTCGTTGGGTGCTTCAACTCTTGATGTCTCTTTAGGTTGTAATGTTTGTTTGTTCTGAAGCCGCATTCGTCGCAGTGGTACATCCTTCTTCTTTGACGTCTGATCGTCTTTTGACAAAAAGTCTTTCATCTTTTTCATTTTATATACACTTCTTGAAAAGAGTAATATCTTTTTGACGTCCTTATCCTCACTGATGTCTGTTGATTCTCCATGTTCTTTGAAGAAAGCTTTTCTTAATTCCGATAGACTCGGTCTACTATACTTGAGGAACCATGCTTTATACACTCGCCATTGTTGATATATTTTCTGACAATCTTTGCAAGGTACATCAACTTTTGATTTGTAAAACTTGCTGATGGGTTTTGGTTTTTTACATTTACGACATTTTCGTTTGGCGGGGTCTGGTTCTATATCCATCTTACATGTACTACATAACCGTCCTTCCTTGTCATGTACTACATCCATTTTACGTGTGAACATTTTGATTTTTTTCAAACAACTGACTAAATGGTTTACTTCTTTTTATTTTAAAACATAATTAACCAATGATCGTTCGTGACCGGGTCACGTGATTTACAATCAATCCAAGCGGAACATTTCCCCTCCCCTCCATTCCACCTTTAATTTGGCTCTTTTGCAGCTCATCTTGCTCTTTCGCTGCTCATCTTGCTCTTTTCCTTGCTCATTTGGCTCTTTTGGAGCTCATCTTGCTCTTTTGCTGCTCATCTTGCTCTTTTCCTTGCTCATTTGGCTCTTTTGCTGCCCATCTTGCTCTTTTCCTTGCTCATTGGGCTCTTTTGCAGCTCATTTTGCTCTTTCGCTGCTCATCTTGCTCTTTTGCAGCTCATCTTGCTCTTTTCCCTGCTCATTTGGCTCTTTACCTTGCTCATTTGGCTCTTTTGCTGCTCATCTTGCTCCTTTGCTGCTTTTCGCATCTTTTACTACACCAGCAGCAGCAGCCATTTCACCCCTTTATATTTACTTAAGCAGCAGCAGCAGCAGCAGCAGCAGCAGCAGCAATTGTCATACCCCCAGATACTGGAGCAGCAGCAGCAGCAGCAGCAGCAGCAATTGTCATGCCCTTTTCCACACCAAGAACAGACGCTTCCTTGTGTGTTTTAAGAGTTACTGTTTAACCCCCTCCTGTAACTTAGGACACAGCACTTTTCTGTGTTACTCTTCCTTTAGCTCGGGACTTCAGGTAAAAATGTACTTTTAATTTCCCATAGACTCCTATGTTAAATTTTCTTGGCGATCTACGCGACACCTGTCACCTCCAGAACTCTAACAGTAAAGTCATGTGCAGTCATGCGTAACGGTTCCCGATTCTTCTTAATTTTACTCCCAACCAGTTCATTTTGCACTTGATGACCCTATGTCTTCTTACCGGTTCAAACCGGTTTCTTCGTTTCTATTTTTAGCCCTTACCCCTTTCTAACCCTAACCCTATGTCTCCTTCTTTGTTTTATTTTTAACCCTGACCCAATTCTAACCCTAACTTCTAATTCTTATCTTCACTCTTAGCCCTAATGCTTTGTCTTTCTTCTAACTCTAACTCTAGCTCTAATCTTTAACCCTAACCCTAACTCTTTTCCAACTCTAATCTTTAACCCTAACTCTCTTCTAACTCTAACTCTAATCTTTAACCCTAACTCTCTTCTAACTCTAACTCTAATCTCCAACCCTAACCCTAACTCTAATCTCTTTTCTAGCCCTAACCCTAACTCTCTTCTAACTTTAACTCTAATCTTTAACCCTAACTCTCTTCTAACTCTAACTCTAATCTCTAACCCTAACCCTAACTCTAATCTCCAACCCTAACCCTAACTCTAATCTCTTTTCTAACCCTAACTCTAACTTTCTTGTAATCTAATCTTTAACTCTGACCTTAACCCTAACCTTTTCTCTCTTTAACACATTCTAGTCCTCTTCTTTTTAGCACGTAGTGCTCCTGTTCCCTGTTCATGGTGTTATATCTAATTCTGATTTCGCCCCACGTTCTCGGTGAAGTAAAGCAATACGAGAAATACATTTGAAGAACAACAAATAGAAAACAAAAGAAGAGGACTAGAATGTGTTAAAGAGAGAAAAGGTTAGGGTTAAGGTCAGAGTTAAAGATTAGATTACAAGAAAGTTAGAGTTAGGGTTAGAAAAGAGATTAGAGTTAGGGTTAGGGTTGGAGATTAGAGTTAGGGTTAGGGTTAGAGATTAGAGTTAGAGTTAGAAGAGAGTTAGGGTTAAAGATTAGAGTTAAAGTTAGAAGAGAGTTAGGGTTAGGGCTAGAAAAGAGATTAGAGTTAGGGTTAGGGTTGGAGATTAGAGTTAGAGTTAGAAGAGAGTTAGGGTTAAAGATTAGAGTTAGAGTTAGAAGAGAGTTAGGGTTAAAGATTAGAGTTGGAAAAGAGTTAGGGTTAGGGTTAAAGATTAGAGCTAGAGTTAGAGTTAGAAGAAAGACAAAGCATTAGGGCTAAGAGTGAAGATAAGAATTAGAAGTTAGGGTTAGAATGGGGTCAGGGTTAAAAATAAAACAAAGAAGGAGACATAGGGTTAGGGTTAGAAAGGGGTAAGGGCTAAAAATAGAAACGAAGAAACCGGTTTGAACCGGTAAGAAGACATGGGGTCATCAAGTGCAAAATGAACTGGTTGGGAGTAAAATTAAGAAGAATCGGGAACCGTTACGCATGACTGCACATGACTTTACTGTTAGAGTTCTGGAGGTGACAGGTGTCGCGTAGATCGCCAAGAAAATTTAACATAGGAGTCTATGGGAAATTAAAAGTACATTTTTACCTGAAGTCCCGAGCTAAAGGAAGAGTAACACAGAAAAGTGCTGTGTCCTAAGTTACAGGAGGGGGTTAAACAGTAACTCTTAAAACACACAAGGAAGCGTCTGTTCTTGGTGTGGAAAAGGGCATGACAATTGCTGCTGCTGCTGCTGCTGCTGATGCTCCAGTATCTGGGGGTATGACAATTGCTGCTGCTGCTGCTGCTTAAGTAAATATAAAGGGGTGAAATGGCTGCTGCTGCTGGTGTAGTTAAAGATGCGAAAAGCAGCAAAGGAGCAAGATGAGCAGCAAAAGAGCCAAATGAGCAAGGTAAAGAGCCAAATGAGCAGGGAAAAGAGCAAGATGAGCTGCAAAAGAGCAAGATGAGCAGCGAAAGAGCAAAATGAGCTGCAAAAGAGCCCAATTAGCAAGGAAAAGAGCAAGATGGGCAGCAAAAGAGCCAAATGAGCAAGGAAAAGAGCAAGATGAGCAGCAAAAGAGCAAGATGAGCTCCAAAAGAGCCAAATGAGCAAGGAAAAGAGCAAGATGAGCAGCGAAAGAGCAAGATGAGCTGCAAAAGAGCCAAATTAAAGGTGGAATGGAGGGGAGGGGAAATGTTCCGCTTGGATTGATTGTAAATCACGTGACCCGGTCACGAACGATCATTGGTTAATTATGTTTTAAAATAAAAAGAAGTAAACCATTTAGTCAGTTGTTTGAAAAAAATCAAACTGTTCACACGTAAAATGGATGTAGTACATGACAAGGAAGGACGGTTATGTAGTACATGTAAGATGGATATAGAACCAGACCCCGCCAAACGAAAATGTCGTAAATGTAAAAAACCAAAACCCATCAGCAAGTTTTACAAATAAAAAGTTGATGTACCTTGCAAAGATTGTCAGAAAATATATCAACAATGGCGAGTGTATAAAGCATGGTTCCTCAAGTATAGTAGACCGAGTCTATCGGAATTAAGAAAAGCTTTCTTCAAAGAACATGGAGAATCAACAGACATCAGTGAGGATAAGGACGTCAAAAAGATATTACTCTTTTCAAGAAGTGTATATAAAATGAAAAAGATGAAAGACTTTTTGTCAAAAGACGATCAGACGTCAAAGAAGAAGGATGTACCACTGCGACGAATGCGGCTTCAGAACAAACAAACATTACAACCTAAAGAGACATCAAGAGTTAAAGCACCCAACGAAAATGGAAGAGTCACAGTGGCCGTTATTGGATGAATGGGATAGGCAAGAGGAGGACGACGACACGGATACGGAATCCAAAACGAGTGACGACTTGTCTGAAGACGAAGAAACTTACGCAGGAGAAAAGATGGATCCGTGGGACCACTTTATAGGAGACGTGCTGGTCTTATACAAGGACGACTACGAAAAGAAAGTGAATGAATACACGGACCGTGGCTACTTGGACAAAGATGCAGTAGCGAAAACAGAAAGGGATATGTTACCACTTTATAGAGAAGGTCTAAAGAATCGTTACGTCTCTAACATTATGTGGCAAATGGAAATGGCACGAGATCCAGTTCACAAGAAGATCAAAGAGACCGCAAAACGACTGAGAGATGACGAGGATTATGAATATGAAGAGTCCTGGAAATACGCTACCGAGAAGAGAAAGTACCTGTTAGATGCGAAGATAAAACAGTTCAAATTGGACGAGGAGAGTGATGAGGATGAAGATTGAAACCTTTTACTATAATAAAGCATCGGAACTGATATTCGACTTGTTATCCATAACGCCAAATGAAACAATAGGAAACGATTACCATAAGCCTTATTCACCCAAATCCAGACAAAACATTACCTATTTACTAAAACACCCTTAAAAAGCCACGAGTTACTTCCCTTAGACTAGTCCCCACAGGTGAAACAAAGACATATTACATGTATAGTAAGCAACAAGAAAAAAAGGTTACTTTGGGGTCAAATCCTGAGTGACCCCTGACCCTTACCAGCACAAAAAAGCTCAGAATCAACCTCTAGACCTTAAAAGCTGTCTAATGATATACAAAAACCCCACCTTTGAATAGAAATAAGAAATGGTCACCTGATGGTCAAGCCCCTAATGACCACTGACCAGCACAAAGGGCATCATCGGAAAGACATTGTCCTACCCAAGACAATGCAGCAATCCGGAAGAAAATCGGACAAGGAATAAGAAAGATATGAAATTTTAAAAATTGGCGGAATTTAAACTTTTTGGCGGGAAAATTATCTCCCCTTCTTAAACCGGAAATACGTCATCCAAGATGGCGGACCGGAAGTCACGTGATCCAAGATGGCCACCGGGATCCAAGATGGCCGATCGGAACCGGATGTGACGTCATACGCCTGCGCAAAAGGCCGCTCCACCTCTGCTCCACCTGAGAAATAATAAATGATCGGTCCCTCTATACTACTAGGCGACATAAAATTATTTTTGCTCGGCGGGAAATCAAAGAAACCTGTAATTGTACTTTAATTTATTCTTGAAAATTGTCTATACAAGGCCTGTTTAGAATATTTTTTTAACAATCTCAACTCACAAAATGCTAATGCTTTTTCTTATATTTTGACCGGGAGCGTCAAAGGGCATACTTAAATGCAACAATTAAGATTCTCATATCACTTGTGTTGCAAAATATCATATTGATTAAAATGATAATAAATCAGAATCTAGACTATTTTGGCTTAAAACAAAAATATGGAAACATAAAATGAATTTGATGACACATAGATCAAAGAAGCAAAGAGGCACCAATGCGGCATTCGAGTGTCAGAAGTCCGAAAGGGCAACGACGAAACTGGTAAACACGAACAAGAACAGTACGAAGAAACACAAAAAACAAAATCAACAGAACAGAAATCAACAATGCGACCTCAAGTCGAAACAAGAGTACACTCAGGTGATCAAGTTTTTTTTTTCTCACTGGAACGGTACGCCGTACACTTATATTCATCCGTATTGAGTGCATAATAAAAAGTGTTACATTGACTCAGTGATAAAAATGATATAGCATGTCTAAACAAAGCCTTTATATGAAAGGAGAAAGATTTGCAAAAAGGGGAAAATCTAGTATAAACTCATTTTTCTTACCCGATTTTTAGGTGGGAAGAATCAGCTGTATATACTGATATTTCCGGGGGAAATATGAGTAGGGGAAAACTAGTATGTAACACCGGTACTTCAACAAGTTTAACTCCATCTTCTCTAATGACTTTGATATCATGGAGATCCGAATAAAATGAGTTTGTAAACCCCCACTTTGAATAAGAGGGAGTATACTGTTTTACTCTGTCCGCATTTTCGTTCGTTCGTCCGTTCTTTCGTCTGTCCGAAATAAATTTTCCGTCGCAGTTTTCGTAGCATCTGCTTGACATAGCTTATAAGCATATATTGCTTTATCCTTTAGTGCCATATGGTGTATAGCGATTTTATGCCTCGTGACCATCTACTTTCTGTTTTGATTACCGAAGATTTAGTTTTTTATACACACAGTGGATATAGATGCAAAATGTACATCATAGTTTTCTAAGCAACTACATAGCATAGAGGTCGAAGAAAGGGTGCGAAACATGCTTTAAGTATTCTAAAATTGTCACGGTCGTGATATTAATCTCATAGTAATAAAAAGCTTTATCGAACGTAGCATTATACGACCGCAACATGTAGAACTATCACGGTATGTTTGGGGCCCAATATGGATAGTCAGTTTGCTCTGGGCGCATATACATCATTGTGACCAATATTTGGTTTAGAGTTCAATTTCATAAGGATGTAGAATTGATGTTAAAACATAAAAAAAAAAATATGGATAAAACTATACGGATATTTTGTAAAATAATATAGCAAGTACAATTATATACCTTACAATTTTTATGCCACATCTTCATCATGAGTGAGGTTAAATACTGGTGATCAATAGGGAGTTTATAGTCCTGGCTCTAGGCTTGAAGCCTCTACAGCGACTGTTAAGCTAGACACGCAATGTGCAATGGGTCGCCCTGACCAGCCCATGGCACACCACCATTAGAATAGGCTGCTACAGTTAAACCGGGGACAAGAGTGGTCTCCCAACACGTGTAGGTTCTACTTGGAATTCGGGATACAAAATAAAACTGGTGTCCGAGCTATGGCTTTATATACCAAAAGCTATAAAGGCCTGATTGGAACACAGAAATGTTACGGTGCTTAAGCAAAAATGGCAATAAAAATGTTAGGGTAGGCATGAAAAATAAGGTTTGGTCGGTAACCGTAACCACAAATTTAAAAAAAAAATCCTATAAAAAATGTAGGACAAATAAAACACTTATTCCGCTTTCCGTTCCGTTTTCCGTTTCCGTTCCGCATTCCGTTTCCGCGTTTTAGTAACACCCATATTTCACGCCTTTTTTCAGTCTATGTGGAGCCTAAACTACACATTCAATCGCTAAATAAGGCGTGGCAGCGTCTAGATAAATAATTTTTGCTAAGTTTTAGTATTTTGGAGGTGTGAACTTGATCCGTTTTGCCGGAGCATTTTCTTTGCGTTTTTTAGTTCACCCAAATATTATACAATTGTTTACTGGTCATGAGGGAAACAGTACATTTGTTTCCACGAGGTACTTACTATTTCTCGAGGCGCGTAGCGCCGAGGGAAATAGTAAGTACCGAGGGGAAACAAATGTACTGTTTTCCGAATGACCAGTAAACAATTGTTTTATTATACTGAATCGGTAAACAACTTAATTTAAGCCACGCCTATGCTCACTCTTTTTTTTCTTTGTATACAGGGTACTCTAGCCACGCCTACTGCCAATCATACAAAAACCCCGCGAAATAGTATTACGGTACTATTACCCTAGGGAAATAGTTTTTACTATATCCCTAGGGAAATAGTACTTTTACCAAATTCAAGATGAAATAGTTAAAATGTTTACCTGTATTTTATATAGAAAAAATCTACTGAAGTATAATAAAGCCAAATATCAACCTTGCCCTGTCAAATGGCCTCCACGTGCAAGGTAGTTTTATTATTGATGTTATTAAATCTACTCACCATCGGTTTTATGGAAGGTTATTAAAGGGTAATTCATGCTTTATTTAAGGTACAATTTGAACGGAAAGAAAATGACTAGAGAAAACAACAAGATTTATCTAGTAAAATAGAAGGGGAAATGATCGGCGATTTTAATAGCTAGCCGCTGCTACACTTTATTTTATATTTCTATATGTAGTTTAAGTCGTACATAGACTAGAAAAATAGGTCAAATAACTACCATTTTTTTCAAAGTGTAACCATGAACCTTAACTAACAGCCGGTAACGCAGCAGTTAATTTAATAACTGCTTAATCCTTCAACAAACATATTCACTATAGTTAATGAACGTTCGTGTTCGTTTTTTTCTCATTTAAATACTAGTAGTACGTTACCAAGTTTTGAAACCTTCCAATGAGCCTAGATACAAAATACTTTCGTTTTTTATGTTTGTTAGTTTATATGACAATACTCACATGGCCCCAAACAACCTACAAGGGCTATCAATTAGAGTAAATGTTTATTATTCTTGATATTTCACTTACTTGATGTCTCAGGAAGAGTAGCGTATAGCACACCAGCAATCCAAAATATCTGGCTCCCCTCCATTGTTTTGGTAGAGGGAAGAGGAAGTATATTTTAAAATTTATGATAAAATAATCAATTTGAAAGCAGATATATTTGATTAGGTCCTTTTTTCCATTTTGTTATCAATTTCGATATTTAAGTAGACTGAGGTGATTTATCATATTGACAATGCACTAAGATATCAAACGTAAGTGAACAGGCGTTTTGACTTTTTAATAACGTGTTTGATCGGTGCAATATTTTAAAAAGGAATTGCACAAGATTATTTCAATTTATGCATTATTTGATTTTGGTACCCCTTGCAATTGTAAAATAAAGCGCTTTTTGGACTTGAACGGCATGGAAGTAGAGAGATACAAATGGGTGCATTCGAATGTAAAAAAATCCACAAGGGAAAAGACAAAACAAGCAACATAAAATCACAAAAAACAATCGCGAAGCAAAAAAACAAGATTAAGGCAAACGAGAATGACCTCAAGTTGGAAATAGTTTTTCTCTAATTTTCATCCGAATTATCAACATCTCAACCAGTTGTGGAAGAATATTTCTCACCTCTAGAGAAAAAAAATAATTCTCAGCGTAAATGCACGCGCATTTGATGAGCAACTTTTTCCAATTTTTACCCTGTAGGCATTAGAGAAAAACCTTCTACAACTTGATTATCGATGATTATGGAATTTCTAACATCTCGGGAAATAAATTTGATATTTTAATCGGTCGGCAAGCTTCGCCAAATAATATTTAAAATAATCAAATTTAACAATTCCATTATCAACTCAATCACGTTGTAGAAGCTATATATCACCAGCTTGACCAAAAGACTTCTCTGAAACGATATTCTCCATCTTTAAAAAATTCCTTTTTTTATAATTAAAACTGTTTAATCAATAATGTGAGGAATATTGTTATATGCTTAGTAGAACATTATGTTGATTATAGGGTGTAACGTTGCTCCCTTTTTTTGTCGTTACGGAAGAAATTTTGAGGAATATATCTTGTGCTTGTAGACATATACATAACTGAGCGAAGATGTTGGTTTGACATAATGTTTTGGTATTGTTCATTACCAGATATGATCGATACTTAATCGATAATCTAGGAGGGCATATCTTATCGACCAAGTTTTGCTCTTTATTGTTTTTTTTCAACAAATTATCAGCAAGTAGTACATGTGGTCTTTTGACATATAATTTTGGAAAAAAGCATGTGAAGCATTTTCCAGAGCAATTATTACTAACTTATACTTACTGGGGAGCAGAGAAAAAAATCTAGCCCCTTCCCCTTTTACAATGTTTATTAACGTTTCTCCAACATTTGATAATTAAAAATAACAATACTTAGAACCTATAAATCTTTTCCAAAACGAAGAAATTTGAAACTGTTATCCAGAATGCCACACGACGAGGCATTCAAACCACATCACTCAAGAGCTGCTTTTGTCACTACACCCGGCGCATATTGTAGAAATTAGAGCATAGCTACAGTCATGTGCCAAAAGTATTCGCTGATTTTTATTTTTCCCATTAGTTTCTATGTAAAATCATGAATTTTCAAAAATTAATATTGAAGCCGTTTCTGAGTGGATTTTCATACTTATTTTTTCTGAAATTTGAGAGATATTTGAATTTTATATGGGTTATTGAACATAATTTTTACATGCCTTGTTTCAAAATGACAATGATTTTAGTACAAGTAAAATTTATGACATCAAAATTTCCTTATATGGGCAACTAAAATTTTGACATCTAATGTTTACTCTGTGGTTAAAATCATATCATTGAAAAATGAATAACCTTCAAATTCTATAAAAATAAACACACAAACTTGAAATACTGTACAAAAATATTTGGAAAAATCAACAAAATTGGCCAAGAGATTATTTCAGAATAATTTTTTGAAATTTTGTGATTTAACATAGAAAGTAATGGGGAAAATGAAAAATAGCGAATACTTTTGGCACGAGACTGTACATACAGGCTTCAAACTCCCGATAACACTTAAAGACGTACTTTCGCTCATATCAACAGCACCAATAGAAGATGTCTGGTTCAACACAAAAGCTATGTAACAATGGATAGTGTTGCAAGGGCGTAAAACGCCAGCCCACTCACTCACTCAAGTCAAATACTTATATATGTATTAAAAATATCAAAGTGACCAATGTATTAAAAATATCAAAGTGACCAATGTATTAAAAATATCAAAGTGACCAATGTATAAAAAATATCAAAGTGACCAATGTAGACCCTATGTTCGTAGTGTCAATGTCTGCTTTATAAAGTCGCATAATTGTAATCAGTTCCAATTTTTTATGCTTTAGCGCTTTGATTGCTCAAACATCTTGCTTTTTTCAGCGAGTGACTGAGTTCCATAGCAAAACTATATATGTTATATAAAAGCGACGAACATGAAAAGAGTGATTTTAAATGAACATGAAATAATGAACAATCAAAGGAACAGAATTTTGTAGGAAGATCTCTGGAAAAGAGGAGACTTGGGTAGGGACGGGGAAATTAGCACTACCCTGCGTACAGGCTTTTAGTAATTATATATGCGTATAAATACATGAATAACCCTTCTCCCTTTTAAAAAAAATCTTTTGAAGAAGGATGAATTACCGGATTCCACCTATTTTTCTTTTAAAAATGTTCTCCCCTGAAAACCAGCGATGGCGATTTTACGATGAATTGTTATTTGTGAGTTAGCCTCGGTAAAGCTTTTATTCTTTTGAATATTTTGCATATTGACAGATTTCCAGTTCTCCGCGATTTTCCTAAAAAACGATATTTTCCCTTAAAATACTAAAAATGACAACTTGTATCAAAGGCAACTTTTAATAAATTGTTGTAATTTGCGTAAAACGCTAGTACATGTATTTAATTTCAAGAAAGCTTTTTTTCTTTGAATTGTTTTGCCAATTGACGGATTTCCAGTTTTCCGCTATTTTTCTTCAAAAACGTTTGTTTTCCCCCAAAAATGTTAACTTGCATTGAAGGCAACTTTAGCATATTATTATTTGCGTTAAATGCTATATATAACTTCAAGAAAGATTTTGTTTCTTATAAACATTTTGTCAGTTGACAGATTTCCAGTTTTCCACGATTTTTTTTTTCAAAAAAAGATATTTTCCCCAAAAATAGCAAAGGGCAACTTGTATTGATGATGACTTTAGTATAATGTAATGTTAGTTAAATGTTATAATTTAACCTTAAGAAAGTTTTTTTTTCCCTTACGAATCTTTTGCCAATTGACGAATTCCAGTTTCCCGCGATTTTTCTAAAAAAAAACGATGTTTTTTCCCTAAAAATACCAAAATGACATCTTTAAGTATATTGTAGTTTGCATAAAATGCTATGATTTAATCCAAGAAAAGCTTTTTTCTTTTAAATCATTTGCATATTTACGGATTTTCAGTTTTCCGCGATTTTTCTTCCAAAACGATGTTTTTTCTTAAAAAAATACCAAAAAACGACAACTTGTTTCGCTGGTGAATTTTAGTATGTTTTAGGAGACACTCTTAGCTTTACAATGAGCCAGAACAACCTTCTTTATCCCCGCGCTAGCAAAAGCGCGGGGATAATGTTTTGCTGTTCGATGGCGTTAATGTCCAGGATAATCTCTAAAACCACTGGGAGTAGAAAGATGAAATTTGGGTCATTGATTGCATTGTGGGTGGGGACTGTGCCGAAGTTTTCGGAATTTTGATATGGCCCCTAGGGGATGAGCTGCATAGGTAGCCTAAGGGCACATTATTCCCTCGTCACGCAACTCCTCCCAGGTTATTTGGAATACCCAACTGAAACTTGACTCAATAGTTGCACTATGGATTTTTTAATTTTAATTTAATAATATTTTATTGCAAATATAGCAAATGGATTGGACATTAAGTTATACCAACTTATTGATTGCCCTCTCCATGAATATACAATACAAATATATGACAACGACATGCAGTGTACATAAGTAGCAAGACATTTTTTGTGGTGTATAGACTCTATTGACCTGATGGAAATCTATTGGTTCGGCCTATATACGCACGTACTTTTCTAAATAAGGCATAATTTTCTTCAACTGTAACTTGCATTTTCATTTCCAAAAAGAATATGTTCGATATTCAAATCTTGAACATCAAAAATTGAATATCTTTGGACTGCTTATAAAGGACACTCAAGGAAAAAATGATAAGCATCTTCATATGCATTCCCACAAATGCACATGGGATTTTCAATAACATGTATTCTATATAAATCATAATTCAAAGAACTGCATCGGTGACGTATTCTAGTGTGGATAATATTTAACTTTCTTGGCCCTTCGGTGAAGTATTTGGGTGGCTTTAGAAGAGGTTTTTTTAGTTTTAATTTGAAGCTTTCGAATGTTGGGGTATTCCTAACAGATATTTCAAGGTTGTTCCAGAGGGATACTGTAGACGGGATAAATGATTTTGCATAAACATTTAGTCTAGAACGAACCGGAACATAATCTTCATTGCTTCGTAGATTATATCCAGTAACATTCGAGACCAAAGGTGGCAAACAGTCACTTAGATATTTAGGACAAAGTCTATTGTGCATTCTATAAAAAATACACAATTTTTTATTTTTACGTCTGTCAGTCAAAGTATCCCAACCAGTTTCAAAGTAAAGAGCTTCTTTGCTAGCAAATTTGGTCACTATGGATGTAGATTCTGCCAAAGGTTTCGGAATTTTGATATGGCCCCTAGGGGATGGGCTGTATAGGTAGCCTAAGGGCACATTATTCCTTTGTCACGCAACTCCTCCCAGGTAATTTGGAATGGCGAACTGAAACTTGGCTCAGTAGTTGCACTATGGATGTAGATTCTGCTGAAGGTTTTGTAATTTTGATATGGCCCCTAGGGGATGGGCTGCATAGGTAGCCTAAGGGCACATTATTCCTTCGTCACGCAACTCCTCCCAGGTTATTTGGAACACCGAACTGAAACTTGGCTCAGAAGTGGCACTTTTGATGTAGATTCTGCCGAAGGTTTTGGAATTTTGATATGTCCCCTAGGGGCTGGTCTGCATAGGTAGCCTAAGGGAACATTTTTCCTTCGTCACGCAACTCCTCCCAGGTTATTTGGAACACCGAACTGAAACTTGGCTCAGAAGTTGCACTATCGATGTAGATTCTGTCGAAGGTTTCGGAATTTTGATATGGCCCCTAGGGGCTGGGCTGCATAGGTAGCCTAAGGGCACATTATTCCTTCGTCGCGCAACTCCTCCCAGGTTATTTGGAACACCGAACTGAAACTTGGCTCAGAAGTTGCACTATGGATGTAGATTCTGCCGAAGGTTTCGGAATTTTGATATGGCCCCTAGGCGCTGGGCTGCATAGGTAGCCTAAGGGCACATTATTCCTTCGTCATGCAATTCCTCCCAGGTTATTTGGAATACGAACTGAAAGTTGGCTCAGTAGTTGCACTATGGATGTAGATTCTGCCAAAGGTTTTGTAATCTTGATAATGGCCTTAGGGGATGGGCTGCATAGATAGCCTAAGGGCACATCCCTTCGTCATGCATAAATCTTTACATTACTATCACTCCTTCTATCAGGGAGAAGTCTCATACTAATACATATACATTTGATAGTATTAGTAATGCTCATTATAGTGATAGTTTATTTCTTTCAATTATTTGCCCTTATACTATCAAACACCAGAGTAGCGCGGGGATATGCAGCGTGGCTGCTTCGACTAGTTTGCAATTTGTTTGTGGTCTGGCCGTATTTTTTTGCATTAAATGACTGGACTATTAAATAGTTCATTATCTTTTTCATTTCTTACAAAACAATCGTTAAGAATAAATTTTCCGCGAGAATAATTACTCCCAAGTGTCGCCCTTCGCTAGTTTGGTCTAAACCTCGATAAAGATTTCATCAATCACGACATTTATGAAAAATGGTTTGATCTTAAATTCATTTTCATCTATCAAATGATACCTGTACATTTATAGATGGTGTTGAGTTTCTCGGTTCCACTGTTATAGAATTTCTCTAAACGACTTTAAGTGATGTATCAAAAAGACCCAAAGCAGGATCACTTCTTTTCGTTCTTTTACTTGGCCTGTTGTCATAATACTTTCCTATAAGTTCTGTATTTCCTCTCCTGAAAATGTCTAGATTTTCTTTGGCCGGCAACTTAAATGGATAACATTTGACATCTGTGCAAAAATAAATTTGTAAGAAAAACTTTTAAAAATGACTAAGTGAAGGTGGTCACTAAAACCGACACACTTGATCGCTGAAATGCTAAAGAATGATACAAGTATCACTAGGTAATGTGTCTATGAGCCACAGGATGGCCCTCCCGTTCTTGAAATATCAAGAAATTGATCAAAAGTGTTCATTTGTAAAATATAGGTCGCTGTGATCTTATTTCTGGTTGGTGGTGCCATGTTACCAAGATTCATCGAGTACTGAAATATTATTGACCCTTAACATGTAGTATTCAAGATATGGACCTTAACCAAGAACTTAACCAAAGTCATTCATGCGTAAAATATAGGTCACAGTAACTTCATTTCTAGTGGATGGTGTCACCTTACCCAAGACACATCTAGTAGTGAAATATCATTGACCCCCAACATCTAGTATCCAAGTTATGGACCTTAACCAAGAACTTAACCGAAGTCGTTCATGCATAAAATATAGGTCACGGTGACATAATTTCTAGTGGGTGGTGAAGCCCTACCCAAAACCCATCTGGTGGCCATGGTGAAATATCATTGACCCCCAACATCTAGTATCCGAGTAATGGACCTTAACCAAGAACTTAATCAAAGTGTTACGGACGTACGTACGTACGTACGTACGGACGGACGGACAAGGGTGAAACTTTATGTCTGATCCACATACGTGGTCGGGCCATAAAAATGAAATTAACCTTTAAAGTAAGTACAGGTATCAAATTTAACCAAAATGTTAAACTACTCAATAAATTTTTAAACAGATTTTCATTCATATGGATTGTTTTTGAATTTGTTAAATCATGTATAATCAACATTTTCCATATAAAAGTGATCATGATCATGATGAAGGGAGAAATCCCTCACAATAAAAAGGACGTTATATACCATCGAACTTACATTTGATTGTCAAATTTCTGATATGGGTATGCTGATGAGTCTTTCATTGACAAAACTCGTGTCAGGCCATAATGATGAACTATTTACCTAAACTGATTCCATATCAAATTGTGGCGAGCGATTAAACAGTAAAAGGATCTAGTCCATGATCTTTTGTCATGATTGAAATTCCACTGATACATTGATGAAATTGATAAAAATAACTATAAGCACTTTTTACAAAAGGTAATATGACAACATTTTTGTTCAGTTTGATGGACATGTTTTTCAGCAAACAATAGGGGTTTCAATGGGCACTAATTCTGCACCTTTGCTTGCTGCTTTGTTTCTACATTCATATGAATCAGACTTCTTACAATCTCTTCTAGACAAAAAAAGATCGTAGACTAGCTCTCTCTTTTAACCTCATGTTCCGTTATATTGATGATATCATTTCACTAAACAATTCTCGATTTGGTGACTTTCTCCATCTCATATATCCCCAATAACTTGAGATAAAGGACACAACGGATTCTAGGAGGTCTGCTTCATATTTAGATCTACATCTCGAAATTGACTCTCAAGGAAGACTTTCAACAAAGCTCTATGACAAACGTGATGACTTCACAACTTTCCAATCGTCAACTTTCCCTTTTTGTGTAGCAACATTCCGTCCGCTCCTGCTTATGGAGTCTTCGTATCACAGTTGATTCGTTACTCCAGAACTTGCGGGAATTACATCAATTTCCTTGGCAGAGCGTCATGTTTGACACAGAAATTGCTGAAACAGGGTTATGTTGCTCAGATCCACGGTTGCTGTCTTCACTCAAGAAAGTTTACTGTAGACACCGTGCACTTGTAGACAAATATGGGATTTCTATCTCTCAAATGAGTGCAGATGTTGGTTTGTCTTCCTTTACCGGATGTGACACACTGAATCGGAAATTAGCAACACGACGGGTGTGGTATAGCAGGCAGGAACCGATTATTCTTTCAGAGCACCTAAGTTCACTCTTGTAACGACTTGAGTTCGCGTTGTTGATTTTCGTTCGGTTGATTTTGTGTTTTGTGTTTTGTTCTTGTTCGTGTTTACCGGTTTCGGTGTTGCCCTTTCGGACTTTTGACACTCGAATGGTGCCTCTTTGCTTCTTATTATCCCCGCACTAGCAAAAACGCGGGGATAATGTTTTGCTGTTCGATGTACGTACTTGCGTATGGCGTGAATGTCCAGGATAATCTCTGTAACCACCGGGAGTAGAAAAATGAAACTTGGGTCATTGATTGCATTGTGGGCGGGAATTGTGCCGAAGGTTTTGGAATTTTGATAATGCGCCTAGGGGCTGGGCTGTATATGTAGCCTAAGGGAACATTATTCCTTCGTCATGCAACTCCTCCTGTAATATTTGGAATACAGAACTGAAACTTAGCTCAGTAGTTGCACTATGGATGTAGATTCTGCCGAAGGTTTTGGAATTTTGATAATGCGCCTAGGGGCTGGGCTGTATATGTAGCCGAGGGCACATTATTCCTTAGTCACGCAACTCCTCCTGTATTATATTGAATACAGAACTGAAACTTAGCTCAGTAGTTGCACTATGGATGTAGATTCTGCCGAAGGTTTCGGAATTTTGATAATGCCCTAGGGGCTGGGAAGCATATGTAGCCTAAGGGCACATTATTCCTTCGTCACACAACTCCTCCCAGGTTATTTGGAACTCGGAACTGAAACTTGGCTCAGAAGTTGCACTATAGATGGAAATTCTGCTGAAGGTTTCGGAATTTTGATAATGCCCCTAGGGGCTGGGCTACATAGGTATCTTAAGGCACATTCCTTCGTCATGCAAGTCCTCCTAGGTTATTTGGAATATGGAATTGAAACATGGCTCAGTAGTTGCACTATGGATGTAGATTCTGCCAAAGTTTTGGAACTTTTATAATGCCCCTAGGGGCTGGGCTGTATAGGATTCCTAACCAAAGTATATGATAAACGTGACGACTTTACCTTCCCTATTATAAATTTCCCTTTTCTTGAAGGAGATGTTCCACTAGCGCCGTCATACGGGGTTTACATTTCACAGTTAGTAAGATATGCTCGGATCTGCAGTGGTGTTTCTGATTTTAATAACAAAAACCGTTTTATTACTGAAAAATTATTAAAACAAGGTTATCGATACCACAAATTAGTAAAATCTTTTTTTAAATTCTTCCACAAGTATCGATCTCTTATTGAAAAATTTAATTGTACACGTCGTTTTCTTATAGTGAAAGGAATATCACATCCTGAATTTTATGGTAATGTTTTTTATAAAGCTCACAAATTTAAAAGCAATCCATTAGAAATGAAAAATTGGCTTCAAAATTTATTACGGAAAGAATATGAATTACAAATGACAACAAAGTTCCAGACAATAAATTTGCTACGCCTGATGCGCGCTTCGTCTATTCAAGACTCATCAGAGGCACTCTAAATTGAATATCTTGGTTAAATCTTTGAATTTAGTGTTTTTTGGCAGAAATATTGATAACTTGATACTTGCTTTAAAACTTCCATAAACGTTTTTACTTTTGTCATTTTTAAGCATTATAGCGATCAAGCGTGTCGGTTTTGTGTGATGACACTTCACTAAATCATTATTGTTTGAAGTGTTGTGTCGGATTTAAAATCGATACGTTTGATTTTTTTACATCAGTCGATTGATGATTCTCAGCTAGCTGTCAGTAACAGCGAGTGTTCTATAGAGAGTTCCTTTACCGTCCTTTTGTTTGTTCTTGTTTTTTGTCCAAGGTTCTCTCTAGTGGAATTGGACTTTGATCGATTTGATTTTTATTGTGTGTTTAGTTTTTGTGCTTTGTCTTGGAATATTGATAGGGGGAAGGTTGGGCCCCCCAAAAAACTAGTTTAACCCCGCCACATATTACATGTGCCTGTCCTAAGCCAGATTCTTTAACAAAGTTTTCTTTTGTACTTGTCTTTTTGATGTTTTATGTTCCTTGTGTAAGAAGGGGGTCTATCTGTGACTATTTCAGGGCTGAATTTGAATTATATGCATTTTATTAAGACAATGGGCCAATTGCAGAACCGCGAGCAGTGCCAAATGGCCTTGTTGAAGGGTGCTGGCGGTTGTCCATTGTGATTTTTCTAAATTGCCGTTTAATTGTGGGTTATGTCGCGTACACTTATTCCACATCTCATTATTTTCTAAGGGCATATTCCTGTGTAAAGCAACTTCTCCCAGGTTATTTGGAATACGGAACTGAAAATTAGCTCAGTAGTTGCACTGCCGATGTAAAATCTGCTGAAGGTTTCGGAATTTTGATAATGCCCCTAGGGACTGGGCTGCATATAGGTAGCCTAAGGGCACATTCCTTCGTCACGCAACTCCTCTTATACGGATTTGGAATACGGAGCTGAAACATGGCTCAGTATGGATGTAGATTCTGCCAAGTGTTTCGGAATTTTGATAATGCCCCTAGGGACTGGGCTGCATAGGTAGCTAAAGGGCACATAATTCCTTCATCACGCATATTTCTTTACATTACTATCACTCCCACTACCAAGGAAAAGTATATAAAAAATATACATTTGATAGTACTAGTAATGCTCATTATAGTCATAGTTTATTTCTTTCAATTATTTGCCTTTATACTATCAAACACCAGAGTAGCGCGAGAATATGCAGCGTGGCAGCTTCGACTAGTGTTAATGAATGTTTGACTGCATATACTGAAGAAAATGTTCATTGGTGAATGGTATTTCATTTTTTTCAACATATTTATATATTTTTTCTAAAACATTTTACCAAGTTTTTATCAGTACTATAACAAAATTATTAGAGATTGACCACTTAAGCTCTATAGGTTACTGGAATGATCATATCTATTTATGTTTTTATATGACTTTACTTTTGTGTCGACTTATTGCCCGATTCACTGTTTGATCTATTTTGAGATCACGCTTGCTATTTCACGAGCGATTAATCGTCGCCGCATTCTTCACGAGCAACAACAGCATTTTTTGTGGGAAAACATTAATTTTATTACATTTTAATAACTTTTCGTTTCATGTTAGCTGTCAAGCATTAGCAAAATTTGTTTTGGATGTAATGATATGCTTAAAACGTCATTTTTGTGTAAATTAATACATATTTGTATAAAAAAGGTCCTTTTTATAAGCCTAACAAGTATAGGTTGCATCTACGCCTTTTGTCAATTCTCGAAACTGGTGAATCTTTTTCGTGTACTGTTTTCCCATTCTACAGAGTAATAGCAATCATTTTGAGAGACAGTTTTATTTTCTTTATATATTTTTTTCCTCATACCTTTAATATAGAGTGAAATAAATCAACTTTCGGTTAAATGATAGTTTATTTTCCATTGTGAGCTCGTCGCCTCCTCCTTCCAAGAGCAGTCATGAGTAAAAACTCGCGATACCGAATGACGGCCGTGAAAAATACTAGTCTAACCACAATATTTTATATGCGCCTGCTCTAGAAGGGAAACTGCATCGTTTTTTTCCGTTAGTTGTTATTTTTTAAGGGTTATTTCTGTGACAATTTAAGCAAGATTTTTAACCACAGAACTATGTATTTATGCTTTGTTCTTATTTGATGCTATACAGTTATAAAGCCTTTTTTTAGGTCGTTAGTATAGAATCTTGTTTCGACGTCGTTTTGTAAATCTGTCGAATCTTAATATGTGATTGAAGAGAAAGGTTTGGTGACATAAAACCAGGTTAAGTCTTTATACCATCTCCTTTGTCCAAATTAAGGGGGTTTGCTCCTCTATCTTAATGTAAATAAAAATTGATTAAGTTTTTTTACTTGAAAGAATATTGACAAATGATCAAAATAAGCAAGAAAAAAATGTATGTCCATATGCTCGTTTTCATGCTATAAGCGCTCATAATTTTGGTGGAAAAAGGGTTTTCTCTGGAGTCTTCATTTCTTTTGCATTGCCGCTGGTTGGCAACTTTAAACCAAAATGAATGACAGAGTACGTAGAATTTCTTTAAAAATTGTCAACTTCATATTCAATGCACTTTTTGTAATGATTAGAAATAAATAGGGGGTTCACGGGCAAAAAAATGTCAAGCATATAAGATGGATAAAACCTGAGGATCTCGAAAATCTGACAAAAATTTCCGAAATACGAGGAGCAAACCTGCTTACTATCTAAGTCCTTTGTCTCTCTCTTATAGAACCGAAACCTTTTTAGATAGAGAGCTTAAATGTCCAGCCCGATTAGCTTTACATAAAAATGCATTTGTTTGAAGTTGTCAGATGACCTCTTATGATGAAAGTAACTAAAAAGTTAGCCAGTATAATGAAAAACAAGTGAGGTGCTTTCAGTTTAGATCAGTGGTATATCTCTATGTTTAGCAATCAGCATCATACTTATGAACAAACTGGTGTAAAGTAATTTATGTTCTTTTACAACCTTTCAAAGTACTTCAATTGGACAATATTGTTATTTTACTGCAATTACCAGTACTGTTACTTTACTGCTATTAATAGTGCTGTTCACGTGCTGTTATACTACTGTTATTTACAGTACTGTTAAAGACATAGAACATATCAATTTCGCAATTTTTTACATTGAATAAAAAGTACATATATTAAAAATATACTATCTAAAACTTACCTTTACCAACATAAAATCTCAATGTTTTGCAGTTTGCTATAAAATAATCTTATTTCAATTATTCGCGTATATTAAGTATTGTCCAGCATAAAAAACTGGGTACTGTTAAACTGAGAAACGAAATGTAACCAAACGAGGCGAAGAGAAAACGAAATCGCTAAATTAAGAAAAACGACCGGTGTCGGCTAAAATCGATTCAGTTTTCTTTTTTTACCACTTTCGCTCGATTTCGTTTCCTTTCTTTACAGATTTCGGTCGCTTATTTTACTGTTTACGTTTCCTTCTTTATCGATATCGTTTTTGTTCCGCTCCGTTTCCTTTGGTTACTTTTCATTTCTCAGTTTACCGGTGTGACATACTAGATTTTCCCCCTACTCATTTTGCCCCCCGGAAAAATGAGTATATACTGAGATTTCCCCCCGGAAAAATGAGTATATACTAGATTTCCCCCCCTAGATTTTAAGGGGGAAAAATGAGTATATACCAGATATTCCCCCTTGGCAAAACCCATACCAGATTTCCCCCCCATCCATAATAATACATGTATCTATATTTCTGTAAATCAAAAACGGAAACAAATATGTAAAGTCAATTTCGTAAATGGGTTGGGTGCTTAAAAATAAACCCTAACAACACAGTGACCCTTGCATAATGTAGTATTAGTATTCACATATGGGCGATGAATTAACAAAATGATGAAAAATGATTAAGAAATGATAATGAGAAATATTGACTTGGGGCGGGGTAGGGGGGGGGGCAAAAATAATCCGTCGCCATCCTTTTTGTTTATAGTTCATTTTTTATCATTCATGTTTTCTTCTGTATTTTTGCGTCTCCTTTCAATACTGTAATAAATTAAATGTCTTTTAGTGATTTACACAAGTAACCGATCTTTCATGTTGACAGATTTGTTACTTAGTCTTTTAGAATTCGATGTATTCGTCTGTTAGTCGAAAGTATTGGTAGTGTTATTTCTTTCCGCTAGCACTACAACTGATTTTAAAATATATAGACGTATTAATATATTATATTTATGTATTTTAGCTACATTTTTCGAACTGCTGCAAAATAGAAGTTATGGTCATCTTGTTTACCTAATTTACCTGTATATACCTGTGTTCACCTAAAAATATATTCTGCTCATTTGAAATACAAAAATTAGCGTAACTTCGCAAAATACGGGTCATTTTCAAATTCGTTCAAATGAAAAAAAAATCATTGCACTAAAATGATCGCATCATCAATCAATATTGGTATATAGACAGTTTTTATACGACCGCAAAATTTTTGTGATCGTATTATCTTATGGCGATGTCGTTGTCGTTGTCGTCGTCGTCGTCCACCTGTATGTGATAAGGTTTGTCAGTTGTCTGCACAAGTTAGATGGTTTCCTCCACGATTAAAACTGACCGCCCTATATGGCCCAGGTGCGTCGAAAAGGGCATTAAACAACAACACAACACATACCCAAGACGTAGGTTGATCTTAGTTATAAATTGTGTTCCCTGTTGGTTTTTTTGGTTTGTTTTATTGTTCCATGCTCTTTATGATCTAGATCAAATGTTTGGCTTTTTCAATATTTTGGGTAGAGCGCCTCTGATGAGCCTTGCATAAACAAAACGCACATCAGGCGTAGCAAAATTTAATGTCTAGAACTTTGCTGTTTATTTATAAAGACTTGACCAGAAGGTAAAAAAAAACAACCGCTGCTTTGCTTATTTTTAAGCCCCTGTGACAACATGTCAAGGGATATATAGTTTTACTTGTGGCTGTTGGTACGTCTATATACAAACTTCCTAAATAAAGCCTATTTTCAGAAACCAGAAATAAAAATGATCTGGTAGGGTGGTTCAACTGTGACAAGCTGTACTGTAAAAAAGACTGCCAAGGCTTGTTAAATTTCATCATAATCCTATAAAATACTTTAGTGCTTGCGGATATGTGAAGAGGAGAACAGAGACCGACATTTGATTTAAACGTTTACAACATGTTGTTAAACATTTAATTTAATAAAGAAAATGACGATAGGATTTGGAAACAAGAAAATACCTTATATTGATCCGTCTCCTTTATATCAAACAATTTAAACATCTATTTGTGTTTCTTCATGCAGTTCCTGATCGTTTTTACTGGTTTTGCTGTCGCCCTTTCCAACTTTTGACACCCATTGGTGTCCTTTTGCTTCTAATCGTACATTGACATTTAGGAAGAATGGTTATAGTTAATGTTAAGCAAAAAACAGTATTTTGCCATTCTAAATATTACATTGATTGTTAATCCTGGAATTTTTTCTGGGGGGGGGGCATCCTGCCTACATGTATTAATTTCAAATATCACCATACACTACCCCTTTGAAATCAAATGGTTGCTCCCTTCATATAAATAAAATTTGATTATCGACCATTTGCAAAGTGACAAGCAGCACTCACTGTTTGCTTCAAGGATTGCTGACTGTTTTCCAATGTGGATTTTTAATTGTTGCTGTGTGGTGTGTGGTAATTAAATCCAGAAACTAGCTTGTATAAGATACAAAAAAAGTAATAAAATAAGGGTTGGGTCCAGTGTTTGTAGCTTTCTACTTCACTTACATGTACGTTACATAAGACTGATATTTGTGCGTTGTATTAGTCGAGAAAAACCACCGATCACACCGAACAAGTATAAACTGAACGACCTTTGATAAAAAATTGGACACGCCGTTGTGTAAAAAGCATGCACGAATTCGGGACTTTAACCCCACTTATGAAATTTGCTAGATAACTTATCAATCAAGTGACAGCCTGTTGTATATGAAACTCTTTAGGTACTAATTAAGAATGTGGGGGGAAAACTCAGTATGACGGAAAAATAAGTATGTGTTTACACATACCAGATTTTCCCCTGGGGGAAAACGTAGTATATACTCATTTTTCCCCGGGGGAAAATCTAGTATATACTAGATCTTCCGGGGGGAAAGCTGAGTATATACTCATTTTTCCGGGGGAAATTCTAGTATGGGGGAAAAACTAGTATGTAACACCGGTACCCGCAAGTGTTTACATTCTATAATTAATTTGTCTTATTTTTTTACACTACGTTTTTTCATCAGTTTTCCGTCCAAAAGAATACTTACTGGTAGGTTTTTTGAAAATTTAACAGTTTCTTCAAAGAGTTTACAATGTATACATAAAAAAGTGTGAATTTTATTATTTTTTAAAAATTGCCAAAATGATAGGTTCTATGTCTTTAATCAGCTGCAATTTGCAGTACTGTTATATTACTGCTATTTGTAGTACTGTTATTCTACTGCTGTTATTTGACTTTTAATCTAAGTACAAGTATTTGACTGGTATCTTCATTACCACGTATGTGTATGTAAGAAATGAACTCTTTTGGTGCCTGCATTTTAATTACCATAATTACGTATGCAAATTGTTGGTAGTGTAGGTTGTGTCGCGCACACTTATTCCACATATCATTTACTTCTATTAGTAGCAATGTGTAGTCTAAATATCTAATATGATTATTCATGCGAAAGCGTCATTGGCATCATACAAATCTTAAACAAAGCAAAACATATTATCTGCTGATCGGGAAAAAAGTCCACTATATCTTTTGTGATATATACCAATGTTGAAAGTAAGATTCAAAATTATGATTTAAATTTTAGAGATACAAGTGAACATAATAAAATGTGTTTCTAGTATTCTTTTGAATTTCTTATTTAGCATTTGTTTTTTTTAATCCTAAAAATCCTCAAATAACCGTTAACGTGTCTACATAGAAAGGAAGAAAATTTAATACGAACGCAATTCTCGCTTCCCATGCCACAAGTCTGTATCATATGTATTTTATCCAAAAGGGAAAAATTGTACCCTTGGAGATATTGTCATTTATTAGTGCTTTCCCCTTCATTTTAAGTGTAAATGTTGAAGCTACTTAATTTCTGAAATGAAAGTATATATGTGTAATTGCTAAATGCCTGCGGAAATATGGGACAAATATATACGATCAATTCTTAATATAGTGACATGAAATTATACATAATTAATGATTTTTGAAAACCTCATAGAAATCTCATGTTTTGATATTAGTAAAGGACTAGAGCCACGAACCCCCATATTTGGCCCTGTTAATACTCAAATATCAAAATTGGTTTGTTTTACACCAAAATTTGTATATGTATAGCTGGATGTCTGTGTTAAAAGAGAAAAGATATAAGTATGGTGTATAAATGAATTTTCAAGTACCCTAACCCTTCAAAAATAGCCTAAATCAGTGCTTTTTCTCTTTTTGGCCAAAATGACTTGGTTTTTCAGTCACAATTTTGTGATTTTCTATGTGGCGCCACCCCTCGCCCATCGAAATTTTTGTTGAAATATGAAATACTGTATTTATAAAATTTAAGCAAAAATATCTATGGGCGGTGGCGCCCATGTCATTTTCACCAAAAACCAGATGGAAAATTGTGAAGTTTAGCTGAAATTAGCATATTTCCAATTTTAGCATCACTTTATGACGTCATCATACGTCACAAGTACAGAAAACTTTAAAATTGATTTTGTTTTTTAACAAGAAATCATTCTAGACTACTTGGCCACAAAAATCTTATCTAACAAATGAATTTGAAAAAATGGCCCGATTAAGGGCCAAATATGAGGGTTTGTGGCTTTAGTCCTTTTTAGAAAAAATAATAATTTCTAAAAGAAGTTTGTGGCGGTAAAATTTGTATATAGCAATCGATAAAAAGGCGTTATGTGACTGATTGCTGTTATAACATGTAAAAGTTAGTTCATGCCATAACAAAGTAAAGTAAAAGGTAATCTGGTACCGCAACACGGGCCCCGATGGCAATGCTTCTTCTGTATGGTTCTACACAAATAGACATCTTTTGTCGTTTTAAATACCCCGGTGGCCCATTTCGAGATGCCCAAAGGCAAAGAGCTAGAATACAGAAAATCATTTTGGTTCACCGGGAAAAAGGCAATAGCTAATAGTCATTCTTTTATGGACAAGTGTATAACATGTATAAGTTAGTTAATGCCATAACAGAGTAAAGAAAAAGGTTATCTGGTATGGCAACACGGGCCCCGATGGCAATGCTTCTTCTGTATGGTTCTAAACAAATAGACATCTTTTGTCGTTTTAAATACCCGAGTGGCCCATTTCGAGATGCTCAAAGAGCTAGAATATAGAAAAGCATTTTGGTTCAACGGGAAAAAAGGCAATGGCTATTTGATTTTTTATGAACTTGTAAGTTGCAAAGGCCAACCACTGGTATGATAGGTAAGCTCTAAATTATCCGTTTGAATTTCAAAATTGTCTAAACCTAAGGTTCTTCCTACCCCAGACATAGGTTGACCATCTTAGTTTCAATTTGGTTCCCAATTTCGGTATTTTTGGTTTCATTGTTCTATGCTCTTCATAATCATATGTTTTTTTTTAAAATATTGTTGGTAGAGCGCCTCTGATGAGTCTTGAATAGACGAAACGCACGTCAGGCGTAGCAAAATTTAATGTCCGGAACTTTGTTGTCATTTGAATTTTTATCATAAACCCAGTCAACAGTCTTGTCTGAAACGATTGTTTCAAAAGTATTAACTTTGAAATTGATTTTTAAATTCAAAACTTTTATACTGCGCTTGACTTGGCTCCACAAATAGTTTTAGAAACGTGTTAATTTTATTGATACTTTTGATATTCTACGTTCTAGATCTTGTAAGATAGATTACTCCTCGAAATTTGAATTTGAAATTGCTGAATATAAATGTAAAACCGCTTGACCTAGTAGTTGCTGTTAGAGCAGGTATAAATAGTCACACAATTTGTCTCACCTTTAATAAATATAAAAAAGGTATATCTGATAGTTTTTTTTTTGTCAATAACGAAATAAAACTATGGCTTATTTATCATATAGACAGTATACTCAGAATTCAAATGTTAATTTGTTGGTACCAAATTTTCTTAAAGGAATTGCACAAAATTCTTCAAGGTTTAAGCATTTTTTATACCACATATAAAAAAGAAGGGCTTTGCTCACTTAAACCTTAAGCAATGTTAATATTTAATCAGATACGTTGTAGGGTATAAATGTACAAAAAATGTATGTTTTGTATATAACATGTATAAAGAACATCAATATGTAACAGTCTGTTTTCAGTATTTTAGTCCAACAGAATAGTTCGTTTCTTTTTTAAAGTTTAAATTTGTTAAAACCTTCCCTTAGGGTTGCGGTCAGGTTTTCCATATTAAATATAAATGAAAGTCCGTCATCAGTTACATGGATAAGAATGTTTTTAAAATATCAGATCTATTTTCTGCATATACAATTTCAACTTCCATCAGATTTTTTTTTTCGGAGAGTCCTCTAGTGGTCGGAGACGTTAGGACGGTTTCATCATGTTCATATGGATATGTTTTCATAGCACCTGTCTTCTCGGTTCCTTGTACTATGTAAATTGTTCTGTAGATTGAGAGACTGATATTGATCACTATCTGACCTAGGTAATGTATCAAGGTATATGTTTTTGGTATCTTCATTTGAATGACATTTTTGTGGATCATTCCGTCTAATTCTGTAAATATATTTTGTAAAATACGTGTACACTATATAAAAGTTGCAGTTACCTAAAGCACTTATATGTGAACCCCTTTTTTTCTACATACCAAACAAATACAGCTGAGAACATATTCGCTGATATGAATTTAGATAGAACAAGTAAACATTTTTATTTTATGGTGTTTCGAGAAGCGAGAATATTGATAGGAATATATATCTTTAAAGGCCTTATATAATTTTGTTTCCATCTATTTTAGTTTAAACGTATAATCAAAATTGTGCCATGCAAAGTTTTTCGTAAAGCAAATGGAAAGTCACTCCATCAAAAAAAAAAAAACACAACCAACTTTTTCTGGTCGTAATATTTTAACTGCTGTGAAAGTATTAACGTCGTGGGGTACAATGTTTCGTGGTTTTCGTTGGTCAGCCAAACCAAGAAACAAAATTCCCCTCGAACAAAGAATAATGCATTGCTATTAATAGAAGAAAAATTAAATCAAGAACTCATGAATCAACGAATATACAATTTACTCCCAATCCACAAAAAATTGAAACTCACGAATTTAAGTACTTTCACAGTAATATAAATAAAACACATCAAAGTTGACGTTTTTTGTTTGTGCTGTTTGGTTAAACTTCACTTTAAGGTATGGTTTTGAATAATAATGATGTGCCTGTACTGAACTGCTTACTCTTCCGGAGCACCTGAGTTCACTCTCGTTTCGACTTGAGTTCGCGTTGCTGAATGCGGTTTTGTTGTTATGTGTGTTTGTGTTTTATGTTGTTATGTGGTTTGTTTTGTTGTGATGATTTTTGTCTGCCGGTTTTGTCTTTGTCTTTACGGTTTTATGATACTGATTACCCCTTTGGTACACCTTTGCTTCCTTCTGTACTTTATCTATAATATACTCTCTCAAAAAAGTAACGCAACAGGGGAAAATTTCCCTATATGTTTGAAGTAAACCTACCTTATTATAAATTGATATTGCCAAGCCGTTTTTCAATTATTTTTTTATCAAATAAAAACAAAGAAAAAGAAAAACAAGTGAAGTTTAAATTTTATGATTTGGTCAAAATCCTAGCTGTTACGGTTTTTGCTAGAACGCGAGTAGAACATAACCAATGTTTTTCCACGGAAAATGTTGGTTGATTTAAACGGGCTGTTGACGCATAAAATTAACAGTTGATTTCTACTTGTGGTATCTTAAAAACCGGTTAAGTGACGATTTTTCTAAAATCATAAAAATAAATTTCTATCATTTCTTGTTCTCTTGGTTTTTATTTCATTAAAATCGGTAAAGAAACGGCTTTGCAATACAAAAATAAAATTAGGAAGGTTTATTTTAAATATATAGGGAAAATTTGTATTGTTGCGTAACTTTTTTGAGTGAGTATATTTCATCATTTTAACTGGGCATCTTTCTATCCATAACCATCATTAAATGTGTAACGGGTTATCTTTTGGGTAAAAGATATGAAAAAAATGTTGAACTTCTTTCAGCAAACATGTATGATATTTTTGGTAATTTTTATAACCATACCAAAAAAATGGGTATAAAAACGGTTAATTAAGGAGTAACCTCTCATCAGCAGCATTTAAATCAAAACTTCGGAAGGTAAAAAAAAACCCCAAAAGTATTGAACGAAAAGTACCCAAAACCAAAAGGTTCGAATAAAAAAGCAAAATCCACCGACGATGATACCAACTTCGTTGTAGTTATTTATTTTCGGTGGTTTTGTTTGTTAATTAGTCAGTATTTTTTAAGTACACCAAGGTAAAAATTAAAGAAAAAGACTAGGCTTTCATATTAAGGGAACACCCTCAGTTAAAATACATTTTATGACACTCAATTAATTTTTTGTCTCATACGATCACTAAAAAAATTCTTTCATCGTTATCAGCCACTAGTAGAAAAATTCAAAATTGAGTTTAAAGATATGATAGTTAATTGTTTTAATTAGTGTTTGACTGGTCTGCTGTACTGAGATGATCACCTCAATATCCCTATTGTGTCTCACAACAATGTTGTGTTCTATGGTCATTACCGGATCCTGAGATCGTAATGGAAGAGGGAGGTTTGGCGCCATAAAACCTGGTTTAACCCACCACTTCTCTGGGAGTGCCTGTACCAAGTCGGGACCATTGCGATCTTTGATTCTTCTGGTTTCATTACAACTCTCAGAACTTCGAGATTTTGCTTATGTTATATTCCATATCATATCTTGTTCAACTTAGAAACTTCATTCCAAGTAAATATTACAGCATCGCTTAATTTATATAGCAAATTTTACAGTGTATAATATTTTTACGTAACTATATAATATAGACTTGAAGATCGCAATGGAAGAGGGAGGTTTGGCGCCATAAAACCTGGTTTAACCCACCATTTCGTTTAAAATGCCTGTACCAAGTCAGGACCATTGCGATCCACCAGTTCTCCGGTGTGACTGATTCGTTTTTGTCATTTTCTCTGGACTATGAGATTGATCATTCAAGTTCGGTAGTTTTGTTATTACCTTTATTTGTCCGACATATTTGCAACATTTAGAAGCAAACAAATGTTAATCTACTTCAAATCATGCGAGCGTTGAGAATTTAGAGTGCGTTGACATATCGATATATTTATATGATATTTAGCATATCACTACATAACATAAGCACACATGTTTTGACGTTTAATGACTGAAATAATTAAAAAATTGAATTCTGGCTGTATAAAAACAAGTCTCGAACCCAAACTCATACTACCAAGGTAGTGAGTCTGGGAAAACACCTATTGATTTCTCGTAACCACTAGGTGGCGATCGTTATACCTTTTAACCTTTACCACGTGTGTATATGACGTGTTTAGCATACAAGATTCATTTCAGCCTGAAATGAACCAACTTTAAAAACTCAACGTTTCATTGGTCTTCCTTGGTTTTTGACAACTGGTTCTACAAAATCGAGAATCGGATTGGTAAAACTTGTATGGTTCTGTTATCAAGAATGTCCCAATTTTTAACTCCAATAAACATAAACGATTTCCAAAACCAGGTAGACGCCCGTGAGTACACTTTAACGATAAAACGAATTTTTTTATTGTTAACAAAACCAACTTGTGTTCAAAAATGTAAAATAGGATGTCTTATTGTAAAAAAAAAATTATGTTATAAGAGAACAACTCACATCAATTGGAGAAGTTATCTCGCTATTGTATTTGCATGAAATCACTGACCCATATGTACAGAATTCTGAACATACGGTTGAGTGATTTTCGTCGAACATAATGATAAAGCCTGAAAGTACTCCGAACGTACACATACATGTAACAAAATAGGTAATGGGACTGTCCCAGACTCTTATCATCTATTGATAAGCGTCTGGGTGATCGAGACTATATAAAAACTGAAAAATCATTAAACAAACATGAATATGACATAATGTTGGCCACGGATGCGAGGAAAATCCGGCACGACGAGGAAAAGTTTATTTCCATATCCTTTTTTTCGTTGACAATATTGAGACGCTGGGATTTTGACGAACGACGAATGGATTTGGAGAGCATTTAGTGTTTTCATAGTGAACTTAAAAACCTTCAAGCTCAATGCAAGTTTTAAGCACTTACCTAACAATGAAAATAACCAATACAAGACACACTGTAACTCCAGCTGCTGTCCCACAACCAATTCCGATAATGTTTTCTTTAAAATACAAATTATGATATTTTTAATATACAAACAATATACATTTACTGAAAACAACAGCAAAATGAAGTATGCGTAACCCACAAGCATTATTGACAATACCAAGTGCAAGAAATATGAAGAGTAAAGAAGAGTTATGGTTAATGGTTACACTTTGTATCAAATGGTTGTTATTTGACATATTTTTCTAGTCTATTCAGAGCTTAAACTACACTTAAAAATAAAACAGGTATAAGAGCATTTAGATTTAAAATTCGCAGACAATTTTATCTTGCGTGTCACAAGATAACTTTCGTTGTTTTCAACTGAAATCAAAGCGCTAAAGCGTTTAAATGCAGAGCTAAATCAAAGCACTAATATAAAGAATGATCTGTGTTTCATAAATTTGAAACATAGCACAATTTTCTTTGTTTGCTCCCACATTTGTTAAGAAATTTGTAATTTGGCTCCGCCCACTTGATCAAAGGTCAAAGGTAAACAATGCTTCAGTAAACATTAACGTGTATTGATATACGATATGTAGTGCACATTTATAATGCATTTATGTTGGGGTATAAAGATGTATTATTTTAGACAATCTGTATAAAATTTGAAATACATTGAAACAATGAAAATACTCGATTAATGTTAAATAGATCCTGTGGTAGGAATATTGGCTGACCGATTTACCCTGTCTAGACGGAAAAAAACGCAAAAATCAGATAGCTATATGACTTTATAAGGCTCTGCCTAAAATGACTTGAAAATACATCGACAAAACGTGCAAAGTGTACACATTAAAATACTAAAACTTTATGTGTAAATTATTTATCTAAACACTTCCTTGCCTTATTTAGCAGCTAAAGACTGCATATAATTGGTGGAAATACGTAAAATTTCATTCATTTACGGTAAACCACTCAATTAATAGTTAGAACAAATCTATGCCTTCGTTTGGAATAAAGTTCGTGTTGCTGCCACTGGTTTTTGGTATCGTATATTCGATCTCATTACTTAAACAAATCTTTGCTCATAAAAGATCAAGCATTACATGTCTATCCCACGAAAGGAAGGTCCAGAAGCTATCATTTTTTTTTTTGACTGGTCGGACGTCAGTGGTCATAGTTTCCGAACACAATTAATTTTAAACAGAATTTTCGAAGATGAATATACATGAAGTACTTTACATGTAATTGTGCATATTACATAGTATTTTTAATCCGCATTTTTGTGTGGAAATTATTGCCTTTTCAAGAAGCAGATGTACCAATATGGCATCAGAATGTCAGAAGTGCGAAAGGGCAAAGACAAAACAAGTAAACACCAACGAGAACAGCAAAAAGAAACAGACAGCATTAAACAAAAATACAAACTCTACTGAATAGCAATCAGCAACGTGAACTCAAGTCATAAGGAGAGTGAACTCAGGTATTCCGGAAAATGAAGCAGTTCCTGTCTTCTATAGAACACTTGTCTCACCTCGGTGTTTCAAATCCGGAAAAGAAAGACAGAACAAAACTCAATGACAAACCTACTGAGAAAAAGAAATGAACCATATTCATAATGGTCTTTCAGCTCATGATGTCTTCCATAGAATTAAATGCAGACCAGTCAAACACCAATTAAAACAATTGACCACCATATCCTTTAACTCAATTTTTAACTTTTCTTCTAGTGGCTGATAAAGAAGAAAGACTTTTTTTAGGGATCGTATGAGACGTATATTATTATAGCCCTGCTCATGGATGTCCAAAACAATCAGTTTTATTTAATTCCTGACCTGCTCCAAAATGCAGTCACGAAGAAATCGGTGTCTGATAAAAAAATCTGTGAAATAAAATTTTGTCATGTCTTGAAACAGCAGGAGATTACACAAAAAGTCGGGAGAATGGGAGATGGATAAAAAAGTCGGGAGATTTTGTCTCCCGGCGGGAGAATCACATGTATGGAATTTCTCGAATGAATACAACAACCGAGGAGCAAAATATTAACCTTGTGTTTACAAGGTTTAAGTCAGACGTGACGCTCTACCAAGGAAATCATTATATTAATTTCACGGATTTTTCATACTTTGGTTTACAACAAGGCTCTATGGCAAACGTGATGACTTCAACTTTCCAATCGTCAACTTTCCCTTCTTGTGTAGCAACGTTCCGTCCGCTCCAGCTTATGGAGTTTACGTGTCTCAATTGATTCTTTACTCCAGAGCATGCGGGACTTCCATCGATTTCCTTAGCAGAGCGACACGTCTGACGCAAAAATTGCTCACACAGGGTTATGTTGCTCCTCGGTTGCTGTCTTCACTCAAGAAATTTTACGGAAGACATCATGCACTTATAGACAAATATGGGATTTCGATCTCTCAGATGAGTGCAGATGTTGGTTTGTCATTGGGTTTTGTTTCATCTCCCTTTAACGGATTTGATACGCTGAATGGACTATTGGCAACACGATGGGTGTGCTATAGCAAGCAGGAACTGCTTACTCTTCCGGAGCACCTGAGTTCACTCTTGTTTCGACTGGAGTTCGCGTTGTTGATTGATATTAAGCTATTTTGTGTTTCCATGTTTTACATGTTGTCTGTTTTTGTCCAGCTCTTGTTGGTGTTTACTGGTAGTGTCTCTGTCCTTTCGGACTTTTGACATTCAGATACCCCATTGGTACCTCTGCTTCCTACATATGTACATATAATAATTGCATCTTCACGTGTTTTTTTTTTCTTTTTTGGCAAATTTTCATTGACCACGAATATCGCAAAAAAAATTGTACACGGCAAATAAATTTCCTCGATAGCAGTATATTGTCTATAGAGAGTTTAGCATAACAATTTTTAAAATTGGTGTTCTGTAAATTTGTTCTATTTCCTAGACTCATTGATGACAACTTATCTGCAACTACTGATCACAATTAAATGAATCAATGCATGCAAGAAGTTTAATCTTAATCCTCATTGAAAACATTAAAAGTACAATAGTGGAGCACGCAGGGTTTGTGATCGTGGCAACTTGTGATCTTTAATTGTCACTATTATCACAATAAATTTATCAACATAATAAGTGCAATGTAAACAAATTCCGCAATTTAAGGCATATCTTATCGTAGTCTGCAATTACCAGACCCACCTTTAAAAGGAGAAACACTGTATGATGTCCTATGCTGTGTCGTTTCTTCTACAAGTACAGCATTAGGTTATAACTCTGAATTGAAGTAAATAAAATTCATTTTGATACGGAAATAATAGTGCTTAAAATATAATATTCAATACAAAACAGTAATATGTGAAATAGATGTGCGCAACATAAACCGCATAAACAAGCGAAAATTTAAAAACTACAATGAAAAATAGCCATCAGCCTTCAACGAGGCAAATAGAAGATGGTCGCCGTTTAGAGTCTGGCCCAAGGTTAAAATAAGATCAAACTAATAAAAGATGTTGTATTGTGGTTGGTAAATAGGTAAATAAAATAATTGTTTAGAAGGTTAAATGACATTAAATAGTTTAAATCCGAATAAATAAATCACAATAGAAAATAGAATAGATAATTTATTTGGTTTTTTTTTTCATTCCAAACCCTTTATTGTGAATTACTTATTCGCATTTTACCTTTTAAAATGTGGTTTAACCTTCTCAACAATTCTGTTAAAATGAGATAAATACAATTCAATTCTAGTCTTGAACACTTCATGTATAATCCCAGCTAAAATTACACAAGATAATAAAAGATGACCAGCAGTCCCCCTTGTCGATACTGTTTGATTTATTATTATACTAGAATGAAATTTATTTATTTTACATACAAGCGATTATTCCTCTTTCCCCTCTGAGAAGTCCACATTTCGAAAAGAGTGAAAGGTAATAAAATATAAGGTAATTGCGCTTGTATATTTCAACATTCTGCGATTGGTTTCATGCTTATGATCAATTAATACCTTCATATTTGTAAAGGACATTGACGAAGTTGTATTGGTACCAAGGTGGAAATTCTGAAAATTTTACGGCAGAAGTATTTCTCTCGACAACTTTAAGTGATATATTAAAAAGACCCAACGCTGGACTACTTTTGAGTGTCCTAGCACATGAACTGTTGTCATAATAGTATCCGATGAGTTCTATACTTTCTTCTCCGCTACCATTGGAAGCAGTCAAAATGTGATTTTCCTTGGCCGGCAACTTAAAAGGGTGACAGTTGACATCTGTGCATGGAAAAACATTACATATAAAATTACAAAATTGTGATGATCAATCTGAAATGTAAAAGAAGACAAAACAAGGCAAAGACCCGGGGAAATTGAAGATAATACATAAAAAAGTTTTAAAATGAAATTGGTTTCCATAGGATAACGGGTGTGCTATAGCAGGCAGGAACCGCTTACTCTTCCAGAGCACCTGAGTTCACTCTTGTAACGACTTGAGCACGCGTTTTTGATTTCCGTTTGGTGATTTTGTGTGTCTTCGTTTCTTCGTGCTGTTCTTGTTTGTGCTAACCGGTTTTGTCGTTGCCCTTTCGGACTATTGACAATCAAATGCCCCAATTTGGGCCTCTTTGCTTCTTTTTGAACGCCTTGATATAATTTCATGAAACTAACTCAGGAAAAGGTTCATGGGGTTCTAAATAAGCCTATTTGTTTTATGGTGAAAGGATCAAAGGTCAAGAAAACAAACATTTGCGAGGCAGGGAGGCCGTAAACCATGCTCTAAGTCTTGTTTCTTTTTTGAAAACAATGCAAAGGTTTACTATCTTCAAACACAAATTACAACAAAGTTCCAGACATTAAATTTTGCTACGCCTGACGTGCGTTTCGTCTATTCAAGACTCATCAGAGGCGCTCTTCCAAAAATATTATAAATTGATTATAAATTGATTTAAACAAAATTTCATTTAATTTAATTAATTCTAAAACCGTGGAAAACAGTGTCGGGGGTCAAATTTATGTTAAAGATGCTCGTTTTTTGCACCCATATTTTTGCTTATCTATACTCTTTTTGCAGATATGAGTTGGTGACTTTTGGATGGACAAAACCTAAAACACATGTATATATTTAACATTGATGAAGACCGAAGGTAAAACTGAGAAAATCTTTTTTCGGAAATACAGGCCCTGACATATCGTATTAGTAACGAAATGATCATGAAATATACAAACTAGATGCTTGCAAGGAAAATGATTATGGAAAATTTTCATAATAATAGAATTTCAAAAATAATTTTCAAGAGTTTTTTACTTGTGAAGGAATCGACAACGGCGGCAAAGTATAGAAAGCTGCTCGTGGAGGGAGGAGGCGACGGTTCGTGGTGGAGGAATTCGGACATTTCAAATAGAAGGTCAGTCTTTTATTCTAATTTTCTTATATTTATATACAAAATATTCAAAAAACAAATTTGTCTCACAAAATTAATGAACATTATGAACAAAAGCCAACAAAAAATAAAAATAAAAATGCATTACTTTCTTCAAACTCATTCAAGGCGAATATTTCGTCATCATTTTTTCTGTAAACATACATGTTATTCTACGAATTGCGGGTTGCCTTTTGCATAAAACGTTACAAATTTGGTATGTGCGTGTGCAGCATCTTTTGTTTTTACATATTCCACATCATTATAATGATTTAAAGAAAAAATGTATTAATAAGCTAAGAAAAATATGCTCGGTACCGAAAAGTCGACTCGTGATGAATGGTGTACCGTATTTTTTTGCTCGTGAATTATGCTCGTGATTGAGGAATGTATCAATTATCAAAACTTTGTACCGGCACTAGAATCAATCATAACCTAAATGATATTGCATATAATACTTATATATTCTTTTAACAAATTCGCTTTGGGTATTTATTGTCATATTTTTATAACTGTAGATCATGAAAAGAAGAAAGAGCAATAATTATGACAACAGAAAGAGACATTGGGCAATAAAGAGAAGAAAGGTACATACAGCAACACCAGGAGAAAATGGGACGACGACCACAACACCAGTCGAAGATGAGACAGTAACACCAGTTGAAGATCCAATATTAAATTGTGATGAACGATTAGACAGTAAAAAGGTCTAGGCAATCATTTCCGCAAAGTAGATATTTTGCCTTGACATTTCACTGAATATACAATGAAGAACATACATGTAATGATAACTACAATAGTAAGCACTTTTACAAACGGCGATATGTAAATGAATTTTTGGCTGCACATATTGATGAAAATGTTCATTTATGAATTTTATTTTAATTTTTTCAACATATTTATATATTTGTCTTTAATCTTTCTCCAAGTTTTGTTCCGTATTGTATCTAAATTATTAGAGATTGACCACTTATGATCTGTAGATTACCAGAATAACCGTATCTATATATATTTTTTAATTTGGATTTACTTTTTGTGCCTACTTAATGGCCGATTTATTGTTTGATCTAACTATTTTGAGGCCATTTTTTACTGGTCACGCTTGCTACTTCACGAGCGATAAATCGTCGCCGCATTCTTCACGAGCAATAACAGCATCTTTTTTTTGGAAAAAATGAAATTTTATTACATTTTAATAACTTTTCGTTTCATATTAGGTGTCAAGATGTGGCAAAAATTGTTTTGGATATAATGATATGCTTAAAACGTCATTTTTGTGCAATTTAATACATATTTGTATAAAAAATGTCCTTTTTATAACCCCCAAAAATATAAGGTGCAGTAACGCCTTTAATTAATTCTCGAAATTGGTAAAGCTTTTTCGTGTACTTTTTTCCCATTCTACAGAGTAAAAACAATCATTTTGTGAGACAGTTTTATTTTCTTTATTTTTCTTCAAATAACTTTGATATTGAGTGAAATAAATCAACTTTCAGAAAAATTATAGTTTATGCTCCACCACGAACCGTCGCCTCCTCCCTCCACGAGCAGCTTTCTATACTTTGCTGCCGTTGTCGATTCCTTCACGAGTCAAAAACTCACGATACCGAATGACGGCCATGAACCGAGTAGAATCGCTATTTCTTGAAACTAAAAGCCTTGAGGGTAAATTAAAGAAAACGACCAAAGCATCATTGACATATAGAACATAATGTCTATATGTATCTTATTGTAAGATCAAAGAAACCTGTTTTTAAAATCTTTTGTTTTGACAAGTAAAATGGGTTTTTTTTAAATGCAGGCGAAACTCAAGTTTTTTATTACCTGATATGCATTCGTGGTATACATTTGCATATTTATAATTACGGTGTTCATAATATGGAAACTGTATTACAGATGAATTTATAAATGTAGCTAATTGTCCTGTTTCATGCAATCCACTTAGAGGTTCAGAGTAATTTGTGCGTGAAGTCCATCTGTTTGAGCAGGTATCGCCGAACACACGCTTTCATCTAAAATAAAATAGAAAATTATGTATTAACAATTTAAATTTAAAATTATACAAAAATCATCTTTAATATTAGAGGCAAATGCGAAGATTTTTTTACGTTAAAGGCTCCATACCTTTTGTTGTTTTATTGACCTCACGTGGTACGTTATTCTACTTCTCATTCTCATGTTAAAAAAAACATATTTGAAATTTTAATTAAAGACATACTACTTATTAAGGTCTTTCCCTTCCACAGAAGGAAAGACTATACTGTATTTCTTATGATTATTAAGGTCTTTCCCTTCCACAGAAGGAAAGACCTTACTGTATTTCTTATGATGATTATTATTAAGGTCTTTCCCTTCCACAGAAGGAAAGACCTTACTGTATTTCTTATGATTAAGGTCTTTCCCTTCCACAGAAGGAAAGACCTTACTGTATTTCTTATGATTATTATTATTTTTTTTTTCTGCCGCAGATGTCAAAAAAGTTTCGCGACCTATCATTACGAAACTTAGTACTATTAATCGACACTACCAGGGCTCGACTTGAGTCGGCCTGCGAAACCGATCTATTTTTAGTAACGGAGTTATCTGCCCGGAACCCAAAAACCTTGTCTGCAGATAAAGTCAGAAACCGTAACCGTTATCAAAAATCTGAAGCAGGGAAAATGTTGCTAGACTCCTGGTCATGATTCGTCAAGCAAAAAATTGTTTTTCGATCAACTTCCTGGTTACGCGTTTTTGAGCCGAAAAGTGTCACGACTCGTCAAATTTTTTTTCTTCAAAACGGTTTGTCCTAGAGACTTGGGACCTTCACCAATCATCCTAGAAGACATATGTTACATCTAAAAATGTCAAGGTCAAAGGTCAAATCTCAAGGTCAGAGGTCATGGTACACCTTGTCTGCAGTATAGCTCAAAAACCATACAAAATTGAAACAGACATGTAATGAGGAAAATACTCGTCTCATTTAGACCTTTATTTGATATAAAGGGTCGAAAACTGTATGACAAACCGTTTTCGAGTTATGGCCCTTGACGCGTTTCGGCTTATTCGTTTTTGGCTTATAACTTTTAAACCATCAAAGATAATATAGTAAACATATGGGTTTTTTGTGACCGTCATTATGAGTCCTTCAATTTAAGACCAAAGTCCAATAGTTACGGGCAGCCATTTTCAAAATGGCCGACACCTTTAACAGTTTTTATGAAATAACACTTAAACCGTACAAAATTGAAGCAGACAATACATCGGAAAAATATTCCCCATGTCGAAATCTACAAAAAATGTTTCAGGTGCGAAAGCGTAAAACTTGTCGTTTTTGAGTTATTGCCCTTGATTCGTATTTTTAAAATGATTTTTTGTTTATAACTTTTTAACCATATAAGATGGTGAATGAAACATAGGGTTCATTTGATAGAGAATTAAAATACCTACAATTTGAACCCAAACAATACATGATTCGGTTGAACGGTTTCAAAATGGCGGCCAAAACAAGTTTCGCGAAACACGTTTTTGTCCATAACTTGAAAACCATAACAGATAGTATAGTAAACATGTATACTTAAATGAATCAGAATGCAGAGAGCTACAATTTGGGTCCAAGGTCAAAGGTCATGGGTCAAGGTCATTCCCTAGCAACAAGGTAACCTTAATGAAAAGTCCATAGCAACCATACATATTCTTAAACCAGACTACTTTCTGAGTTAAGATGTTAGTTTTTTCAACCGGAAGTGACATTTAGTCCATAGCAACCGACATAAAAGTCCTTAGCAACCATACTTTTTATGACTCAGGCCCCCTGATCTTCATTCTGGAGCCTATATCACAAAAATTGGCAACATCTTGTCATAAACAAAGTGACTCAAATGTCTTTAGTACTTGTATAAAATAACATAAAAAAAAACATAAGACAGGGAAAGACCTCACATTTGTTCTCTGAACAAATGACTTTTTAATTATTATTAAGGTCTTTCCCTTCCACAGAAGGAAAGACCTTACTGTATTTCTTATGATTATTATTATTATTATTTTTTTTTTTCTGCCGCAGATGTCAAAAAAGTGTCGCGACCTATCATTACGAAACTTAGTACTATTAATCGACACTGCCAGGGCTCGACTTGAGTCGGCCTGCGAAACCGATCTATTTTTAGTAACGGAGTTATCTGCCCGGAACCCAAAAACCTTGTCTGCAGATAAAGTCAGAAACCGTAACCGTTATCAAAAATCTGAAGCAGGGAAAATGTTGCTAGACTCCTGGTCACGATTCGTCACGCAAAAAATTGTTTTTCGATCAACTTCCTGGTTACGCGTTTTTGACCCGAAAAGTGTCACGACTCGTCAAATTTTTTTTCTTCAAAACGGTTTGTCCTAGAGACTTGGGACCTTCACCAATCATCCTAGAAGACATATGTTACATCTAAAAATGTCAAGGTCAAAGGTCAAATCTCAAGGTCAGAGGTCATGGTACACCTTGTCTGCAGTATAGCTCAAAAACCATACAAAATTGAAGCAGACATGTAATGAGGAAAATACTCGACTCATTTAGACCTTTATTTGATATAAAGGGTCGAACACTGTACGACAAACCGTTTTCGAGTTATGGCCCTTGACGCCTTTCGGCTTATTCGTTTTTGGCTTATAACTTTTAAACCATCAAAGATAATATAGTAAACATATGGGTTTTTTGTGACCGTCATTATGAGTCCTTCAATTTAAGACCAAAGTCCAATGGTTACGGGCAGCCATTTTCAAAATGGCCGACACCCTTAACAGTTTTTATGAATTAACACTTAAACCGTACAAAATTGAAGCGGACAATACATGGGAAAAATATTCCCCATGTCGAAATCTACAAAAAATGTTTCAGGTGCGAAAGCGTAAAACTTGTCGTTTTTGAGTTATTGCCCTTGATTCGTATTTTTAAAATGATTTTTTGTTTATAACTTTTAAACCATAAAAGATGGTGAATGAAACATAGGGTTCATTTGATAGAAAATTAAAATACCTACAATTTGAACCCAAACAGTACATGATTCGGTTGAACGGTTTCAAAATGGCGGCCAAAACAAGTTTCGCGAAACACGTTTTTTGCCCATAACTTGAAAACCATAACAGATAGTATAGTAAACATGTATACTTAAATGAAACAGAATGCAAAGAGCTACAATTTGGGTCCAAGGTCAAAGGTCATGAGTCAAGGTCATTCCCTAGCAACAAGGTAACCTTAATGAAAAGTCCATAGCAACCATACATATTCTTAAACCAGACTACTTTCTGAGTTAAGATATTAGTTTTTTCAACCGGAAGTGACGTTTAGTCCATAGCAACCGACCTAAAAGTCCTTAGCAACCATACTTTTTCTTACTCTAGGCCCCCTGATCTTCATTCTGTAGCCTATATCACAATAATTGGCAACATCTTGTCATAAACAAAGTGACTCAAATGTCTTTAGTACTTGTATAAAATACCATAACAAAAACATAAGACAGGGAAAGACCTCACATTTGTTCTCTGAACAAATGACTTTTTAATTATTATTTTTTTTTCTGTTGCAGATGTCAAAAAAGTGTCGCCACCTATCATTACGAAACTTAGTACTATTAATCGACACTACCAGGGCTCGACTTGAGTCGGCCTGCGAAACCGATCTATTTTTAGTAATGGAGTTATCTGCCCGGAACCCAAAAACCTTGTCTGCAAATAAAGTCAGAAACCGTAACCGTTATCAAAAATCTGAAGCAGAGAAAATGTTGCTAGACTCCTGGTCATGATTGGTCACGCAAAAAATTGTTTTTCGATCAACTTCCTGGTTACGCGTTTTTGACCCGAAAAGTGTCACGACTAGTCAAAATTTTTTTCTTCAAAACGGTTTGTCCTAGAGACTTGGGACCTTCACCAATCATCCTAGGTGACATATGTTACATCTAAAAATGTCAAGGTCAAAGGTCAAATCTCAAGGTCAGAGGTCAGGGTACACCTTGTCTGCAGTATAGCTCAAAAACCATACAAAATTGAATCAGACATGTAATGAGGAAAATACTCGTCTCATTTAGACCTTTATTTGATATAAAGGGTTGAACACTGTACGACAAACCGTTTTCGAGTTATGGCCCTTGACGCGTTTCGGCTTATTTGTTTTTGGTCTTATAACTTTTAAACTATCAAAGATAATATAGTTAACATATGTGTTTTTTGAAAGTCGAATGGTTAAAGGCAGCCATTTTCAAAATGGCCGACACCGTAAACAGTTTTTAAGAAATAACACCTAAACCGTACATAATTGAAGCGAACAATACATGGGAAAAATGTTCGCCATGTCAAGATCTACAAAAAGTGTTTCAGGTGCGAAAGCGTAAAACTTGTCGTTTTTGAGTTATCACCCTTGATTCATATTTTTATAATGATTTTTGTTTATAACTTTTTAACCATAAAAGATGGTGAATGAAACATATGGTTTATTTGAAAGAGAATTGAATTACCTACAATTTGAACCCAAACAGTACATGATTCGGTTGAACGGTTTTAAAATGGCCGCCAAAACAAGTTTCGCGAAACACGTTTTTTGCCCATAACTTGAAAACCATAACAGATAGTATAGTAAACATGTATACTTAAATGAATCAGAATGCAAAGAGCTACAATTTGAGTCAGAGGTCAAAGGTCATGGGTCAAGGTCATTCCCTAGCAACAAGGTAACCTTAATGAAAAGTCCATAGAAACCATACATATTCTTAAACAAGACTACTTTCCGAGTTAAGATGTAAGTTTTTGCAACCGGAAGTGACATTTAGTCCATAGCAACCAACTTAAAAGTCCTTAGCAACCATACTTTTTCTGACTGTAGGCCCCCTAATCTTCATTCTGGAGCCTATATCACAATAATTGGCAACATCTTGTCATAAACAAAGTGACTCAAATGTCTTTAGTACTTGTATAAAATACCATAACAAAAACATAAGACAGGGAAAGACCTCACATTTGTTTTCTGAACAAATGACTTTTTAATTATTTTTTTTTTCTGCCGCAGATGTCAAAAAAGTGTCGCGACCTATCATTACGAAACTTAGTACTATTAATTGACACTACCAGGGCTCCACTTGAGTCGGCCTGCGAAACCGATCTATTTTTAGTAACGGAGTTATCTGCCCGGAACCCAAAAACCTTGTCTGCAGATAAAGTCAAAAACCGTAACCGTTATCAAAAATCTGAAGCAGGGAAAATGTTGCTAGACTCCTGGTCATGATTCGTCACGCAAAAAATTGTTTTTCGATCAACTTCCTGGTTACGCGTTTTTGACCCGAAAAGTGTTACGACTCGTCAAATTTTTTTTCTTCAAAACGGTTTGTCCTAGAGACTTGGGACCTTCACCAATCATCCTAGGTGACATATGTTACATCTAGAAATGTCAAGGTCAAAGGTCAAATCTCAAGGTCAGAGGTCAGGGTACACCTTGTCTGCAGTATAGCTCAAAAACCATACAAAATTGAATCAGACATGTAATGAGGAAAATACTCGTCTCATTTAGACCTTTATTTGTTATAAAGGGTCGAACACTGTACGACAAACCGTTTTCGAGTTATGGCCCTTGACGCGTTTCGGCTTATTTGTTTTTGGTCTTATAACTTTTAAACCATCAAAGATAATATAGTTAACATATGTGTTTTTTGTGACCGTCATTGTGAGTCCTTCAATTTAAGACCAAAGTCGAATGGTTAAAGGCAGCCATTTTCAAAATGGCCGACACCGTAAACAGTTTTTAAGAAATAACACCTAAACCGTACATAATTGAAGCGAACAATACATGGGAAAAATGTTCGCCATGTCAAGATCTACAAAAAGTGTTTCAGGTGCGAAAGCGTAAAACTTGTCGTTTTTGAGTTATCACCCTTGATTCATATTTTTAAAATGATTTTTGTTTATAACTTTTTTACCCTAAAAGATGGTGAATGAAATATATGGTTTATTTGAAAGAGAATTGAATTACCTACAATTTGAACCCAAACAGTACATGATTCGGTTGAACGGTTTTAAAATGGCCGCCAAAACAAGTTTCGCGAAACACGTTTTTTTGCCCATAACTTGAAAACCATAACAGATAGTATAGTAAACATGTATACTTAAATGAATCAGAATGCAAAGAGCTACAATTTGAGTCAGAGGTCAAAGGTCATGGGTCAAGGTCATTCCCTAGCAACAAGGTAACCTTAATGAAAAGTCCATAGAAACCATACATATTCTTAAACAAGACTACTTTCTGAGTTAAGATGTAAGTTTTTGCAACCGGAAGTGACATTTAGTCCATAGCAACCAACTTAAAAGTCCTTAGCAACCATACTTTTTCTGACTGTAGGCCCCCTTATCTTCATTCTGGAGCCTATATCACAATAATTGGCAACATCTTGTCATAAACAAAGTGACTCAAATGTCTTTAGTACTTGTATAAAATACCATAACAAAAACATAAGACAGGGAAAGACCTCATATTTGTTCTCTGAACAAATGACTTTTTATTAAGGTCTTTCCCTTCCACAGAAGGAAAGACCTTACTGTATTTCTTATGATTATTATTATTAAGGTCTTTCCCTTCCACAGAAGGAAAGACCTTACTGTATTTCTTATGATTATTAAGGTCTTTCCCTTCCACAGAAGGAAAGACCTGACTGTATTTCTTATGATTATTATTAAGGTCTTTCCCTTCCACAGAAGGAAAGACCTTACTGTATTTCTTATGATTATTAAGGTCTTTCCCTTCCACAGAAGGAAAGACCTTACTGTATTTCTTATGATTATTATTATTATTATTATTTTTTTTTTTCTGCCGCAGATGTCAAAAAAGTGTCGCAACCTATCATTATGAAACTTAGTACTATTAATCGACACTACCAGGGCTCGACTTGAGTTGGCCTGCGAAACCGGTCTATTTTTAGTAACAGAGTTATCTGCCCGGAACCCAAAAACCTTGTCTGCAGATAAAGTCAGAAACCGTAACCGTTATCAAAAATCTGAAGCAGGGAAAATGTTGCTAGACTCCTGGTCATCATTCGTCACGCAAAATTTTTTTTTTCGATCAACTTCCTGGTTACGCGTTTTTGACCCGAAAAGTGTCACGACTCGTCAAATTTTTTTTCTTCAAAACGGTTTGTCCTAGAGACTTGGGACCTTCACCAATCATCCTAGGTGACATATGTTACATCTAAAAATGTCAAGGTCAAAGGTCAAATCTCAAGGTCAGAGGTCATGGTACACCTTGTCTGCAGTATAGCTCAAAAACCATACAAAATTGAAGCAGACATGTAATGAGGAAAATACTCGTCTCATTTCGACCTTTATTTGATATAAAGGGTTGAACACTGTACGACAAACGGTTTTCGAGTTATGGCCCTTGACGCGTTTCGGCTTATTCATTTTTTGCTTATAACTTTTAAACCATCAAAGATAATATAGTAAACATATGGGGTTTTTGTGACCGTCATTAAGAGTCCTTCAATTTAAGACCAAAGTCGAATGGTTATAGGCAGCCATTTTCAAAATGGCCGACACTGTAAACAGTTTTTAAGAAATAACACCTAAACCGTACAAAATTGAAGCGAACAATACATGGGAAAAATGTTCGCCATGTCGAGATCTACAAAAAGTGTTTCAGGTGCGAAAGCGTAAAACTTGTTGTTTTTGAGTTATCACCCTTGATTCGTATTTTTAAAATGATTTTTGTTTATAACTTTTTAACCATAAAAGATGGTGAATGAAACATAGGGTTTATTTGAAAGAGAATTGAATTGTCTACAATTTGAACCCAAACAGTACATGATTCGGTTGAACGGTTTCAAAATGGCGGCCAAAACAAGTTTCGCGAAACACGTTTTTTGCCCATAACTTGAAAACGATAACAAATAGTATAGTAAACATGTATACTTAAATGAATCAGAATGCAAAGAGATACAATTTGAGTCAGAGGTCAAAGGTCATTGGTCAAGGTCATTCCCTAGCAACAAGGTAACCTTAATGAAAAGTCCATAGCAACCATACATATTCTTAAACAAGACTACTTTCTGAGTTAAGATGTAAGTTTTTGCAACCGGAAGTGACATTTAGTCCATAGCAACCAACATAAAAGTCCTTAGCAACCATACTTTTTCTGACTGTAGGCCCCCTTATCTTCATTCTGGAGCCTATATCACAATAATTGGCAACATCTTGTCATAAACAAAGTGACTCAAATGTCTTTAGTACTTGTATAAAATACCATAACAAAAACATAAGACAGGGAAAGACCTCACATTTGTTCTCTGAACAAATGACTTTTTAATTATTATTATTTTTTTTTTTCTGCCGCAGATGTCAAAAAAGTGTCGCGACCTATCATTACGAAACTAAGTACTATTAATCGACACTACCAGGGCTGGACTTGAGTCGGCCTGCAAAACCGATCTATTTTTAGTAACGGAGTTATCTGCCCGGAACCCAAAAACCTTGTCTGCAGATAAAGTCAGAAACCGTAATCAAAAATCTGAAGCAGGGAAAATGTTGCTAGACTCCTGATCATCATTCGTCACGCAAAAAATTTTTTTTCGATCAACTTCCTGGTTACGCGTTTTTGACCCGAAAAGTGTCACGACTCGTCAATTTTTTTTTTCAAAACGGTTTGTCCTAGAGACTTGGGACCTTCACCAATCATCCTAGGTGACATATGTTACATCTAAAAATGTCAAGGTCAAAGGTCAAATCTCAAGGTCAGAGGTCATGGTACACCTTGTCTGCAGTATAGCTCAAAAACCATACAAAATTGAAGCAGACATGTAATGAGGAAAATACTCGTCTCATTTAGACCTTTATTTGATATAAAGGGTTGAACACTGTACGACAAACGGTTTTCGAGTTATGGCCCTTGACGCGTTTCGGCTTATTCGTTTTTGGCTTATAACTTTTAAACCATCAAAGATAATATAGTAAACATATGGGTTTTTTGTGACTGTCATTAAGAGTCCTTCAATTTAAGACCAAAGTCGAATGGTTATAGGCAGCCATTTTCAAAATGGCCGACACTGTAAACAGTTTTTAAGAAATAACACCTTAACCGTACAAAATTGAAGCGGACAATACATGGGAAAAATGTTCGCCATGTCGAGATCTACAAAAAGTGTTTCAGGTGCAAAAGCGTAAAACTTGTCGTTTTTGAGTTATCACCCTTGATTCATATTTTTAAAATGATTTTTGTTTATAACTTTTTAACCATAAAAGATGGTGAATGAAACATAGGGTTTATTTGAAAGAAAATTGAATTGCCTACAATTTGAACCCAAACAGTACATGATTCGGTTGAACGGTTTCAAAATGGCGGCCAAAACAAGTTTCGCGAAACACGTTTTTTGCCCATAACTTGAAAACCATAACAAATAGTATAGTAAACATGTATACTTAAATGAATCAGAATGCAAAGAGCTAAAATTTGAGTCAGAGGTCAAAGGTCATGGGTCAAGGTCATTCCCTAGCAACAAGGTAACCTTAATGAAAAGTCCATAGCAACCATACATATTCTTAAACAAGACTACTTTCTGAGTTAAGATGTAAGTTTTTGCAACCGGAAGTGACATTTAGTCCATAGCAACCAGCATAAAAGTCCTTAGCAACCATACTTTTTCTGACTGTAGGCCCCCTAATCTTCATTCTGGAGCCTATATCACAATAATTGGCAACATCTTGTCATAAACAAAGTGACTCAAATGTCTTTAGTACTTGTATAAAATACCATAACAAAAACATAAGACAGGGAAAGACCTCACATTTGTTCTCTGAACAAATGACTTTTTAATTATTATTTTTTTTTTTCTGCCGCAGATGTCAAAAAAGTGTCGCCACCTATCATTACGAAACTTAGTACTATTAATCGACACTACCAGGGCTCGACTTGAGTCGGCCTGCGAAACCGATCTATTTTTAGTAACGAAGTTATCTGCCCGGAACCCAAAAACCTTGTCTGCAGATAAAGTCAGAAACTGTAACCGTTATCAAAAATCTGAAGCAGGGAAAATGTTGCTAGACTCCTGGTCATCATTTGTCACGCAAAAAATTTTTTTTCGATCAACTTCCTGGTTACGCGTTTTTGACCTGAAAAGTGTCACGACTCGTCAAATTTTTTTTCTTCAAAACGGTTTGTCCTAGTGACTTGTGACCTTCACCAGTTATCCTAGGTGACATATGTTACATCTAAAAATGTCAAGGTCAAAGGTCAAATCTCAAGGTCAGAGGTCATGGTACACCTTGTCTGCAGTATAGCTCAAAAACCATACAAAATTGAAGCAGACATGTAATGAGGAAAATACTCGTCTCATTTAGACCTTTATTTGATATAAAGGGTTGAACACTGTACGACAAACGGTTTTCGAGTTATGGCCCTTGACGCGTTTCGGCTTATTCATTTTTGGTTTATAACTTTTAAACCATCAAAGAAAATATAGTAAACATATGGGTTTTTTGTGACCGTCATTAAGAGTCCTTCAATTTAAGACCAAAGTCGAATGGTTATAGGCAGCCATTTTCAAAATGGCCGACACTGTAAACAGTTTTTATGAAATAACACCTAAACCGTACAAAATTGAAGCGGACAATACAGGGGAAAAATATTCCCCATGTCGAAATCTACAAAAAATGTTTCAGGTGCGAAAGCGTAAAACTTGTCGTTTGTGAGTTATTGCCCTTGATTCGTATTTTTAAAATGATTTTTTGTTCATAACTTTTTAACCATAAAAGATGGTGAATGAAACATAGGGTTCATTTGATAGAAAATTAAAATACCTACAAGTTGAACCCAAACAGTACATGATTCGGTTGAATGGTTTCAAAATGGCGGCCAAAACAAGTTTCGCGAAACACGTTTTTTGCCCAAAACTTGAAAACCATAACAGATAGTATAGTAAACATGTATACTTAAATGAATCAGAATGCAAAGAGCTACAATTTGGGTCCAAGGTCAAAGGTCATGGGTCAAGGTCATTTCCTAGCAACAAGGTAACCTAAATGAAAAGTCCATAGCAACCATACATATTCCTAAACCAGACTACTTTCTGAGTTAAGATGTTAGTTTTTTCAACCGGAAGTGACATTTAGTCCATAGCAACCGACATAAAAGTCCTTAGCAACCATACTTTTTCTGACTCTAGGCCCCCTGATCTTCATTCTGGAGCCTATATCACAATAATTGGCAACATCTTGTCATAAACAAAGTGACTCAAATGTCTTTAGTACTTGTATAAAATAACATAACAAAAACATAAGACAGGGAAAGACCTCACATTTGTTCTCTGAACAAATGACTTTTTAATTAAGGTCTTTCCCTTCCACAGAAGGAAAGACCTTACTGTATTTCTTATGATTATTATTTTTTTTTTTCTGCCGCAGATGTCAAAAAAGTGTCGCGACCTATCATTACGAAACTTAGTACTATTAATCGACACTACCAGGGCTCGACTTGAGTCGGCCTGCGAAACCGATCTATTTTTAGTAACGGAGTTATCTGCCCGGAACTGAAAAACCTTGTCTGCAGATAAAGTCAGAAACCGTAACCGTTATCAAAAATCTGAAGAAGGGAAAATGTTGCTAGACTCCTGGTCATGATCGTCACGCAAAAAATTGTTTTTCGATCAACTTCCTGGTTACGCGTTTTTGACCCGAAAAGTGTCACGACTCGTCAAATTTTTTTTCTTCAAAACGGTTTGTCCTAGAGACTTGGGACCTTCACCAATCATCCTAGGTGACATATGTTACATCTAAAAATGTCAAGGTCAAAGGTCAAATCTCAAGGTCAGAGGTCATGGTACACCTTGTCTGCAGTATAGCTCAAAAAACCATACAAAATTGAAGCAGACATGTAATGAGGAAAATACTCGTCTCATTTAGACCTTTATTTGATATAAAGGGTCTAACACTGTACAACAAACCGTTTTCGAGTTGTGGCCCTTGACGCGTTTCGGCTTATTCGTTTTTGGCTTATAACTTTTACACCATCAAAGATAATATAGTAAACATGGGTTTTTTGTGACCGTCATTATGAGTCCTTCAATTTAAGACCAAAGTCGAATGGTTTAAGGCAGCCATTTTCAAAATGGCCGACACCGTAAACAGTTTTTACGAAATAACACCTAAACCGTACAAAATTGAAGCGGACAATACATGGGAAAAATGTTCGCCATGTCGAGATCTACAAAAAGTGTTTCAGGCGCGAAAGTGTAAAACTTGTCGTTTTTGAGTTATCGCCCTTGATTCGTATTTTTAAAATGATTTTTGTTTATAACTTTTTAACCATAAAAGATGGTGAATGAAACATATGGTTTATTTGAAAGAGAATTAAATTACCTACAATTTGAACCCAAACAGTACATGATTCGTTCGAACGGTTTCAAAATGGCCGCCAAAACAAGTTTCGCGAAACACGTTTTTTGTCCATAACTTGAAAACCATAACAGATAGTATAGTAAACATGTATACTTAAATGAATCAGAATGCAAAGAGCTACAATTTGAGTCAGATGTCAAAGGTCATGGGTCAAGGTCATTCCCTAGCAACAAGGCAACCTTAATGAAAAGTCCATAGCAACCATACATATTCTTAAACAAGACTACTTTCTGAGTATAGATGTAAGTTTCTGCAACCGGAAGTGACATTTAGTCCATAGCAACCGACATAAAAGTCCTTCGCAACCATACTTTTTCTGACTCTAGGCCCCCTGATCTTCATTCTGGAGCCTATATCACAATAATTGGCAACATCTGGTCATAAACAAAGTGACTCAAATGTCTTTAGTACTTGTATAAAATACCATAACAAAAACATAAGACAGGGAAAGACCTCACATTTGTTCTCTGAACAAATGACTTTTTAATTATTATTAAGGTCTTTCCCTTCCACAGAAGGAAAGACCTTACTGTATTTCTTATGATTATTAAGGTCTTTCCCTTCCACAGAAGGAAAGACCTTACTGTATTTCTTATGATTATTATTTTTTTTTTTTTTCTGCCGCAGATGTCAAAAAAGTGTCGCGACCTATCATTACGAAACTTAGTACTATTAATCGACACTACCAGGGCTCGACTTGAGTCGGCCTGCGAAACCGATCCATTTTTAGTAACAGAGTTATCTGCCCGGAACCCAAAAACCTTGTCTGCAGATAAAGTCAGAAACCGTAACTGTTATCAAAAATCTGAAGCAGGGAAAATGTTGCTAGACTCCTGGTCATGATTCGTCACGCAAAAAAATGTTTTTCGATCAACTTCCTGGTTACGCGTTTTTGACCCGAAAAGTGTCACGACTCGTCAAATTTTTTTTCTTCAAAACGGTTTGTCCTAGAGACTTGGGACCTTCACCAATCATCCTAGAAGACATATGTTACATCTAAAAATGTCAAGGTCAAAGGTCAAATCTCAAACTCAGTGGTCATGGTACACCTTGTCTGCAGTATAGCTCAAAAACCATACAAAATTGATACAGACATGTAATGAGGAAAATACTCGTCTCATTTAGACCTTTATTTGATATAAAGGGTCGAACACTGTACGACAAACCGTTTTCGAGTTATGGCCCTTGACGCGTTTCGGCTTATTCGTTTTTGGCTTATAACTTTAAAACCATCAAAGATAATATAGTAAACATATGGGTTTTTTGTGACCGTCATAATGAGTCCTTCAATTTAAGACCAAAGTCCAATGGTTACAGGCAGCCATTTTCAAAATGGCCGACACCCTTAACAGTTTTTATGAACTAACACTTAAACCGTACAAAATTGATGCGGACAATACATGGGAAAAATATTCCCCATGTCGAAATCTACAAAAAATGTTTCAGGTGCGAAAGCGTAAAACTTGTTGTTTTTGAGTTATTGCCCTTGATTTGTATTTTTATAATGATTTTTTGTTTATAATTTTTTAACCATAAAAGATGGTGAATGAAACATAGTGTTCATGTGATAGAGAATTAAAATACCTACAATTTGAACCCAAACAGTACATGTTTTGGTTGAACGGTTTCAAAATGGCGGCCAAAACAAGTTTCGCGAAACACGTTTTTTGCCCATAACTTGAAAACCATAACAGATAGTATAGTAAACATGTATACTTATATGAATCAGAATGCAAAGAGCTACAATTTGGGTCCAAGGTCAAAGGTCATGGGTCAAGGTCATTCCCTAGCAACAAGGTAACCTTAATGAAAAGTCCATAGCAACCATACATATTCCTAAACAAGACTACTTTCTGAGTTAAGATGTTAGTTTTTTCCACCGGAAGTGACATTTAGTCCATAGCAACCAACATAAAAGTCCTTAGCAACCATACTTTTTCTGACTCTAGGCCCCCTGATCTTCATTCTGGAGCCTATATCACAATAATTGGCAACATCTTGTCATAAACAAAGTGACTCAAATGTCTTTAGTACTTGTATAAAATAACATAACAAAAACATAAGACAGGGAAAGACCTCACATTTGTTCTCTGAACAAATGACTTTTTAATTAAGGTCTTTCCCACTACAGTGGAAAGACCTTATTGTATTTCTTATGATTATTATTATTATTATTATTCTTCTTTTTCTTCCGCGGGCCAAATACAAAAAGTGTCGCGACATATCATTTCGATACTTAATACCATTAACCGACACTGCCTGGGCTTGACCTGACTAACCCTGCGAAACCGATCTATTTTTAGTAACAGAGTTATCTCCCCAAACACTGTTTACCCTTGTGTTCATATCTCCTCCTAAACCGTAACCGGTTTAACAAATCTGAAGTGTGGAAATGGTTGTGCAACTCTTGGCGACAAATCTCAACCAAAAAAATTTGTTTTCGATCAACTTCCTGTTTACGTGTTTTTGACGCGAAGTTTGTCGAAAACGTAAAAGTTGGACGATTTCGATGAAACTTGGTTTCCTAGTAGATTAGGGAGTCCTCATTACATATCCGGACTTGAAATTTTTTTTCGGTCCACCATTTCTAAAATGGCTGCCATTGAAATTTTGTGTTCGCTATAACTCAAAAACCATAATAAATAGAAGCACACAATAAATTTGAAAAATGTTCCTCTCATTGAAATCTGCATTTGATATAACAGGTCAAACATTGTACGACAAACCATTTTTGAGTTACAGCCCTTGACGCGTTTCGGTTATACGGTTCATGTGTAATAACTTGAAAACGGTTTGAGATAACATAGTAAACATATGTGTTATCTGAGACCGTAAACTTATGCCCTCCGATATAAAACCAAAGTCGCATGGCTACGGTCAGCCATTTTCAAAATGGCCGCCATCGGAAATAGTTTTTTGAGTATAACACAAAAACTGTAAAAAATTTAAGCGGACAACACATGGAAAAAATGTTCGCCACGTCGAAAGCTACAAAAAATGTTTCAGGTGCGAAAGCGTAAAACTTGTCGTTTTTGAGTTACGGCCCTTGATTCGTAATTTGAAAATGTTTTTTTAATTATAACTTTTAAACGGTTACAGATGGTGAATGAAATGTAGGGTTCATTTGATAGAGAATTAAAAGACCTACAATTTGAGTCCAAACAGTGTATGATTCGGTTGACTGGTTCCAAAATGGCGGCCAAAACCAGTTTCGCGAAACACGTTTTTTGCCCATTACTTGAAAACCATAACAGATAGTATAGTAAACATGTATACTTAAATGAATCAGAATGCCAAGACCTACAATTGAGTCCAAGGTTAAATGTCATGGGTCAAGGTCATTCCCTAGCAACAAGGTAACATTTATGAAAAGTCCATAGCAACCATATATATTCTTAACCAAGACTACTTTCCGAGTTTAGAGTTAAAATATTTCAACCGGAAGTAACCCTTAGTCCATAGCAACCATCATAAAAGTCCTTAGCAACCATACCTTTTCTGATTTCAGGCTCACTGCTCTTAAGTCTGGAACATTTTTCGCAACTAATTGTTTCATACTATTGTCAAAAACAGACTCAAATAGCCTAACCAAACATAACCGTTATCATAAAACTAACAAAAACAAGGGAAAGACCTCACATTTGTTCTCTGAACAAATGACTTTTTAATTATAATTATTAAGGTCTTTCCCTTCCACAGAAGGAAAGACCTTACTGTATTTCTTATGATTATTATTATTATTATTATTTTTTTTTTTCTGCCGCAGATGTCAAAAAAGTGTCGCGACCTATCATTACGAAACTTAGTACTAATAATCGACACTACCAGGGCTCGACTTGAGTCGGCCTGCGAAACCGATCTATTTTTAGTAACGGAGTTATCTGCCCGGAACCCAAAAACCTTGTCTGCAGATAAAGTCAGAAACCGTAACCGTTATCAAAAATCTGAAGCAAGGAAAATGTTGCTAGACTCCTGGTCATCATTCGTCATGCAAAAAAAAAATTTTCGATCAACTTCCTGGTTACGCGTTTTTGACCCGAAAAGTGTCACGCCTCGTCAATTTTTTTTTCTTCAAAACGGTTTGTCCTAGAGACTTGGGACCTTCACCAATCATCCTAGGTGACATATGTTACATCTAAAAATGTCAAGGTCAAAGGTCAAATCTCAAGGTCAGAGGTCATGGTGCACCTTGTCTGCAGTATAGCTCAAAAACCATACAAAATTGAAGCAGACATGTAATGAGGAAAATACTCGTCTCATTTAGACCTTTATTTGATATAAAAGGTCGAACACTGTACGACAAACGGTTTTCGAGTTATTGCCCTTGACGCGTTTCGGCTTATTCGTTTTTGGCTTATAACTTTTAAACCATCAAAGATAATATAGTAAACATATGGGTTTTTTGTGACCGTCATTAAGAGTCCTTCAATTTAAGACCAAAGTCGAATGGTTATAGGCAGCCATTTTCAAAATGGCCGACACCGTAAACAGTTTTTAAGAAATAACATCTAAACCGTACAAAATTGAAGCGAACAATACATGGGAAAAAAGTTCGCCATGTCGAGATCTACAAAAAGTGTTTCAGGTGCGAAAGCGTAAAACTTGTTGTTTTTGAGTTATCGCCCTTGATTCGTATTTTAAAAATGATTTTTTGTTTATAACTTTTTAACCATAAAAGATGGTGAATGAAACATAGTGTTCATTTGATAGAGAATTAAAATACCTACAATTTGAACCCAAACAGTACATGATTCGGTTGAACGGTTTCAAAATGGCGGCCAAAACAAGTTTCGCGAAACACGTTTTTTGCCCATAACTTGAAAACCATGACAGATAGTATAGTAAACATGTATACTTAAATGAATCAGAATGCAAAGAGCTACAATTTGGGTCCAAGGTCAAAGGTCATGGGTCAAGGTCATTCCCTAGCAACAAGGTAACCTTAATGAAAAGTCCATAGCAACCATACATATTCTTAAACCAGACTACTTTCTGAGTTAAGATGTTAGTTTTTTCAACCGGAAGTGACATTTAGTCCATAGCAACCGACATAAAAGTCCTTAGCAACCATACTTTTTCTGACTCTAGGCCCCCTGATCTTCATTCTGGAGCTTATATCACAATAATTGGCAACATCTTGTCATAAACAAAGTGACTCAAATGTCTTAAGTACTTGTATAAAATAACATAACAAAAACATAAGACAGGGAAAGACCTCACATTTGTTCTCTGAACAAATGACTTTTTAATTATTATTATTTTTTTTTTCTGCCGCAGATGTCAAAAAAGTGTCGCAACCTATCATTACGAAACTTAGTACTATTAATCGACACTACCAGGGCTCGACTTGAGTCGGCCTGCGAAACCGATCTATTTTTAGTAACGGAGTTATCTGCCCGGAACTGAAAAACCTTGTCTGCAGATAAAGTCAGAAACCGTAACCGTTATCAAAAATCTGAAGCAGGGAAAATGTTGCTAGACTCCTGGTCATGATTCGTCACGCAAAAAATTGTTTTTCGATCAACTTCCTGGTTACGCGTTTTTGACCCGAAAAGTGTCACGACTCGTCAATTTTTTTTTCTTCAAAACGGTTTGTCCTAGGGACTTGGGACCTTCACCAATCATCCTAGAAGACATATGTTACATCTAAAAATGTCAAGGTCAAAGGTCAAATCTCAAGGTCAGAGGTCATGGTACACCTTGTCTGCAGTATAGCTCAAAAACCATACAAAATTGAAGCTGGCATGTAATGAGGAAAATACTCGTCTCATTTAGACCTTTATTTGATAGAAAGGGTCGAACACTGTACGACAAACCGTTTTCGAGTTATGGCCCTTGACGCATTTCGGCTTATTCGTTTTTGGCTTATAACTTTTAAACCATCAAAGATAATATAGTAAACATATGGGTTTTTTGTGACCGTCATTATGAGTCCTTCAATTTAAGACCAAAGTGCAATGGTTACGGGCAGCCATTTTCAAAATGGCCGACACCCTTAACAGTTTTTATGAAATAACACTTAAACCGTACAAAATTGAAGCGGACAATACATGGGAAAAATATTCCCCATGTCGAAATCTACAAAAAATGTTTCAGGTGCGAAAGCGTAAAACTTGTCGTTTTTGAGTTATCGCCCTTTATTCGTATTTTTAAAATGATTTTTTGTTTATTACTTTTTAACCATAAAAGATGGTGAATGAAACATAGGGTTCATTTGATAGAGAATTAAAATACCTACAATTTGAACCCAAACAGTACATGATTCGGTTGAACGGTTTCAAAATGGCGTCCAAAACAAGTTTCGCCAAACACGTTTTTTGCCCATAACTTGAAAACCATAACAGATAGTATAGTAAACATGTATACTTAAATGAATCAGAATGCAAAGAGCTACAATTTGGGTCCAAGGTCAAAGGTCATGGGTCAAGGTCATTCCCTAGCAACAAGGTAACCTTAATGAAAAGTCCATAGCAAACATACATATTCTTAAACCAGACTACTTTCTGAGTTAAGATGTTAGTTTTTCAACCGGAAGTGACATTAAGTCCATAGCAACCGACATAAAAGTCCTTAGCAACATACTTTTTCTGACTCTAGGCCCCCTGATCTTCATTCTGGAGCCTATATCACAATAATTGGCAACATCTTGTCATAAACAAAGTGACTCAAATGTCTTTAGTTCTTGTATAAAATAACATAACAAAAACATAAGACAGGGAAGACCTCACATTTGTTCTCTGAACAAATGACTTTTTAATTAAGGTCTTTCCCTTCCACAGAAGGAAAGACCTTACTGTATTTCTTATGATTATTATTATTATTATTATTTTTTTTTTTTTTCTGCCGCAGATGTCAAAAAAGTGTCGCGACCTATCATTACGAAACTTAGTACTATTAATCGACACTACCAGGGCTCGACTTGAGTCGGCCTGCGAAACCGATCTATTTTTAGTAACGGAGTTATCTGCCCGGAACCCAAAAACCTTGTCTGCAGATAAAGTCAGAAACCGTAACCGTTATCAAAAATTTGAAGCAGGGAAAATGTTGCTAGACTCCTGGTCATGATTCGTCACGCAAAAAATTGTTTTTCGATCAACTTCCTGGTTACGCGTTTTTGACCCGAAAAGTGTCACGACTCGTCAAATTTTTTTTCTTCAAAACGGTTTGTCCTAGAGACTTGGGACCTTCACCAATCATCCTAGAAGACATATGTTACATCTAAAAATGTCAAGGTCAAAGGTCAAATCTCAAGGTCAGAGGTCATGGTACACCTTGTCTGCAGTATAGCTCAAAAACCATACAAAATTGAAGCAGACATGTAATGAGGAAAATACTCATCTCATTTAGACCTTTATTTGATATAAAGGGTCGAACACTGTAGGACAAACCGTTTTCGAGTTATGGCCCTTGACGCGTTTCGGCTTATTCGTTTTTGGCTTATAACTTTTAAACCATCAAAGATAATATAGTAAACATATGGGTTTTTTGTGACCGTCATTATGAGTCCTTCAATTTAAGACCAAAGTCCAATGGTTACGGGCAGCCATTTTCAAAATGGCCGACACCCTTAACAGTTTTTATGAATTAACACTTAAACCGTACAAAATTGAAGCGGACAATACATGGGAAAAATATTCCCCATGTCGAAATCTACAAAAAATGTTTCAGTTGCGAAAGCGTAAAACTTGTCGTTTTTGAGTTATTGCCCTTGATTCGTATTTTTAAAATGATTTTTTGTTTATAACTTTTTAACCATAAAAGATGGTGAATGAAACATAGGGTTCATTTGATAGAGAATTAAAATACCTACAATTTGAACCCAAACAGTACATGATTCGGTTGAACGGTTTCAAAATGGCGGCCAAAACAAGTTTCGCGAAACACGTTTTTTGCCCATAACTTGAAAACCATAACAGATAGTGTAGTAAACATGTATACTTAAATGAAACAGAATGCAAAGAGCTACAATTTGGGTCCAAGGTCAAAGGTCATGGGTCAAGGTCATTCCCTAGCAACAAGGTAACCTTAATGAAAAGTCCATAGCAACCATACATATTCTTAAACCAGACTACTTTCTGAGTTAAGATGTTAGTTTTTTCAACCGGAAGTGACATTTAGTCCATAGCAACCGACCTAAAAGTCCTTAGCAACCATACTTTTTCTTACTCTAGGCCCCCTGATCTTCATTCTGGAGCCTATATCACAATAATTGGCAACATCTTGTCATAAACAAAGTGACTCAAATGTCTTTAGTACTTGTATAAAATAACATAACAAAAACATAAGACAGGGAAAGACCTCACATTTGTTCTCTGAACAAATGACTTTTTAATTATTATTATTTTTTTTTTTTTTCTGCCGCAGATGTCAAAAAAGTGTCGCGACCTATCATTACGAAACTTAGTACTATTAATCGACACTACCAGGGCTCGACTTGAGTCGGCCTGCGAAACCGATCTATTTTTAGTAACGGAGTTATCTGCCCGGAACCCAAAAACCTTGTCTGCAGATAAAGTCAGAAACCGTAACCGTTATCAAAAATCTGAAGCAGGGAAAATGTTGCTAGACTCCTGGTCACGATTCGTCACGCAAAAAATTGTTTTTCGATCAACTTCCTGGTTACGCGTTTTTGACCCGAAAAGTGTCCCGACTCGTCAAATTTTTTTTCTTCAAAACGGTTTGTCCTAGAGACTTGGGACCTTCACCAATCATCCTAGGTGACATATGTTACATCTAGAAATGTCAAGGTCAAAGGTCAAATCTCAAGGTCAGAGGTCAGGGTACAACTTGTCTGCAGTATAGCTCAAAAACCATACAAAATTGAATCAGACATGTAATGAGGAAAATACTCGTCTCATTTAGACCTTTATTTGTTATAAAGGGTCGAACACTGTACGACAAACCGTTTTCGAGTTATGGCCCTTGACGCGTTTCGGCTTATTTGTTTTTGGTCTTATAACTTTTAAACCATCAAAGATAATATAGTTAACATATGTGTTTTTTGTGACCGTCATTGTGAGTCCTTCAATTTAAGACCAAAGTGGAATGGTTAAAGGCAGCCATTTTCAAAATGGCAGACACCGTAAACAGTTTTTAAGAAATAACACCTAAACCGTACATAATTGAAGCGAACAATACATGGGAAAAATGTTCGCCATGTCAAGATCTACAAAAAGTGTTTCAGGTGCCAAAGCTTAAAACTTGTCGTTTTTGAGTTATCACCCTTGATTCATATTTTTAAAATGATTTTTGTTTATAACTTTTTTACCATAAAAGATGGTGAATGAAATATATGGTTTATTTGAAAGAGAATTGAATTACCTACAATTTGAACCCAAACAGTACATGATTCGGTTGAACGGTTTTAAAATGGCCGCCAAAACAAGTTTCGCGAAACACGTTTTTTGCCCATAACTTGAAAACCATAACAGATAGTATAGTAAACATGTATACTTAAATGAATCAGAATGCAAAGAGCTACAATTTCAGTCAGAGGTCAAAGGTCATGGGTCAAGGTCATTCCCTAGCAACAAGGTAACCTTAATGAAAAGTCCATAGAAACCATACATATTCTTAAACAAGGCTACTTTCTGAGTTAAGATGTAAGTTTTTGCAACCGGAAGTGACATTTAGTCCATAGCAACCAACTTAAAAGTCCTTAGCAACCATACTTTTTCTGACTGTAGGCCCCCTTATCTTCATTCTGGAGCCTATATCACAATAATTGGCAACATCTTGTCATAAACAAAGTGACTCAAATGTCTTTAGTACTTGTATAAAATACCATAACAAAAACATAAGACAGGGAAAGACCTCACATTTGTTCTCTGAACAAATGACTTTTTATTAAGGTCTTTCCCTTCCACAGAAGGAAAGACCTTACTGTATTTCTTATGATTATTATTATTAAGGTCTTTCCCTTCCACAGAATGAAAGACCTTACTGTATTTCTTATGATTATTAAGGTCTTTCCCTTCCACAGAAGGAAAGACCTTACTGTATTTCTTATGATTGGCAACATCTTGTCATAAACAAAGTGACTCAAATGTCTTTAGTACTTGAATAAAATACCATAACAAAAACATAAGACAGGGAAAGACCTCACATTTGTTCTCTGAACAAATGACTTTTTAATTAAGGTCTTTCCCTTCCACAGAAGGAAAGACCTTACTGTATTTCTTATGATTATTATTTTTTTTTTCTGCCGCAGATGTCAAAAAAGTGTCGCGACCTATCATTACGAAACTTAGTACTATTAATCGACACTACCAGGGCTCGACTTGAGTCGGCCTGCGAAACCGATCTATTTTTAGTAACGGAGTTATCTGCCCGGAACCCAAAAACCTTGTCTGCAGATAAAGTCAGAAACCGTAACCGTTATTAAAAATCTGAAGCAGGGAAAATGTTGCTAGACTCCTGGTCATGATTCGTCACGCAAAAAATTGTTTTTTGATCAACTTCCCAATTAGGCGTTTTTGACCCGAAAAGTGTCACGACTCGTCAAATTTTTTTTCTTCCTAGAGACTTGGGACCTTTACCAATCATCCTAGGTGGCATATGTTACATCTAAAAATGTCAAGGTCAAATGTCAAATCTCAAGGTCAGAGGTCATGGTACACCTTGTCTGCAGTATAGCTCAAAAACCATACAAAATTGAAGCAGACATGTAATGAGGAAAATACTCGTCTCATCTAGACCTTTATTTGATATAAAGGGTCGAACATTGTACGACAAACCGTTTTCGAGTTATGGCCCTTGACGTGTTTCGGCTTATTCGTTTTTGGCTTATAACTTTTAAACCATCAAAGTTAATATAGTAAACATAAGGGTTATTTGTGACCGTCATTATGAGTCATTCAATTTAAGACCAAAGTCCAATGGTTACGGGCAGCCATTTTCAAAATGGCCGACACCCTTAACAGTTTTTATGAAATAACACTTAAACCGTACAAAATTGAAGCGGACAATACATGGGAAAAATATTCGCCATGTCGAAATCTACAAAAAATGTTTCAGGTGCGAAAGCGTAAAACTTGTCGTTTTTGAGTTATCGCCCTTGATTCGTATTTTTAAAATGATTTTTTGTTTATAACTTTTTAACCATAAAAGATGGTGAATGAAACATAGGGTTCATTTGATAGAGAATTTAAATACCTACAATTTGAACCCAAACAGTACATGATTCCGTTGAACGGTTTCAAAATGGCGGCCAAAACAAGTTTCGCGAAACATGTTTTTTGCCCATAACTTGAAAACCATAACAGATAGTATAGTAAACATGTATACTTAAATGAATCAGAATGCAAAGAGCTACAATTTGGGTCCAAGGTCAAAGGTCATGGGTCAAGGTCATTCCCTAGCAACAAGGTAACCTTAATGAAAAGTCCATAGCAACCATACATATTCTTAAACCAGACTACTTTCTGAGTTAAGATGTTAGTTTTTTCAACCGGAAGTGACATTTAGTCCATAGCAACCGACATAAAAGTCCTTAGCAACCATACTTTTACTGACTCTAGGCCCCCTGATCTTCATTCTGGAGCCTATATCACAATAATTGGCAACATCTTGTCATAAACAAAGTGACTCAAATATCTTTAGTACTTGTATAAAATAACATAACAAAAACATAAGACAGGGAAAGACCTCACATTTGTTCTCTGAACAAATGACTTTTTAATTATTATTATTTTTTTTTTTTCTGCCGCAGATGTCAAAAAAGTGTCGCGACCTATCATTACGAAACTTAGTACTATTAATCGACATTACCAGGGCTCGACTTGAGTCGGCCTGCGAAACCGATCTATTTTTAGTAACGGAGTTATCTGCCCGGAACCCAAAAACCTTGTCTGCAGATAAAGTCAGAAACCGTAACCGTTATCAAAAATCTGAAGCAGGGAAAATGTTGCTAGACTCCAGGTCATCATTCGTCACGCAAAAATTTTTTTTTCGATCAACTTCCTGGTTACGCGTTTTTGACCCGAAAAGTGTCACGACTCGTCAAATTTTTTTTCTTCAAAACGGTTTGTCCTAGTGACTTGGGACCTTCACCAATCATCCTAGGTGACATATGTTACATCTAAAAATGTCAAGGTCAAAGGTCAAATCTCAAGGTCAGAGGTCATGGTACACCTTGTCTGCAGTATAGCTCAAAAACCATACAAAAATTGAAGCAGACATGTAATGAGAAAAATACTCGTCTCATTTAGACCTTTATTTGATATAAAGGGTTGAACACTGTACGACAAACGGTTTTCGAGTTATGGCCCTTGACGCGTTTCGGCTTATTCGTTTTTGGCTTATAACTTTTAAACCATCAAAGATAATATAGTAAACATATGGGTTTTTTGTGACCGTCATTAAGAGTCCTTCAATTTAAGACCAAAGTCGAATGGTTATAGGCAGCCATTTTCAAAATGACCGACACTGTAAACAGTTTTTATACCCCGCCACACGAAGTGGCAGGGTATTATGTTATACCCTCAGTTTTTTTTTGGTGTCTGTGCGTCCGTCCGTCCGTCCGTCTGTCCGTCCCCCGAAGGTTTCCGACCAATAACTTGAAAACGCGTCAAAGGATTTGAATGATATTTTGCACAGCTGTTTAGTACAATAAAATACAGGTCAAGTTCGATTTCCAGCATGATCCAAAAAATAGTTTTCAGGATAGGCCACTTTGAAAATTCAAATTTCATGAAATTTTGAGTTTCCGACCAATAACTTGAAAATACATCAAAGGATTTAAATGATATTTTGCACAGCTGTTATGTACAATAAAATACAGGTCAAGTTCGATTTCCAGCATGATCCAAAAAATAGTTTTCAGGATAGGCCACTTTGAAAATTCAAATTTCATGAAATTTTGAGTTTCCGACCAATAACTTGAAAACACATCAAAGGATTTAAATGATATTTTGCACAGCTGTTATGTACAATAAAATACAGGTCAAGTTTAATTTTCACCATGATCCAAAAAAAAGTTTTCGAGATAGGCCACTTTGAAAAATCAAATTTCATGAATTTTTTAGTTTCCGACCAATAATTTGAAAACGCATCATTGGATTCAAATGATATTTTGTACAGCTGTTAAGTACAGTAAAATACAGGTCAAGTTCAATTTCCAGCATAATCCGAAAAACAGTTTTTGAGATAGGCCACTTTGAAATCAAATTTTATGAACTTTTGATATTATATCGTGGCGGGGTATCATTTAATGTCCAATTAAATGCCCTATTTTTATGAAATAACACCTAAACCGTACAAAATTGAAGCGGACAATACATGGGAAAAATATTCCCCATGTCGAAATCTACAAAAAATGTTTCAGGTGCGAAAGCGTAAAACTTGTCGTTTTTGAGTTATTGCCCTTGATTCGTATTTTTAAAATGATTTTTTGTTTATAACTTTTTAACCATAAAAGATGGTGAATGAAACATAGGGTTCATTTGATAAAAAATTAAAATAACTACAATTTGAACCCAAACAGTACATGATTCGGTTGAACGGTTTCAAAATGGCGGCCAAAACAAGTTTCGCGAAACACGTTTTTTGCCCATAACTTGAAAACCATAACAGATAGTATAGTAAACATGTATACTTTAATGAATCAGATTGCAAAGAGCTACAATTTGGGTCCAAGGTCAAAGGTCATGGGTCAAGGTCATTCCCTAGCAACAAGGTAACCTTAATGAAAAGTCCATAGCAACCATACATATTCTTAAACCAGACTACTTTCTGAGTTAAGATGTTAGTTTTTTTCAACCGGAAGTGACATTTAGTCCATAGCAACTGACATAAAAGTCCTTAGCAACCATACATTTTCTGACTCTAGGCCCCCTGATCTTCATTCTAGGGCCTATATCACAATAATTGGCAACATCTTGTCATAAACAAAGTGACTCAAATGTCTGTAGTACTTGTATAAAATAACATAACAAAAACATAAGACAGGGAAAGACCTCACATTTGTTCTCTGAACCAATGACTTTTTAATTATTTTTGCAATTTGAAAAATAATGAAATTCACACTATATGAAGAATGTAGTGCTAAACCTCGGAAGAAACTGTTAAAAAACTAACAGGAAAGTTTTCTATTCAAAAGAAATCAGCAAAAAAAGCAAAGTAAAATAAAAAGATACGCCGAGCACAGCATGATACGACCACAAGAAGTTGAACCCTGTACATTGGAGGCCCAATATGGATAGTCTACATGTATTGCTTTAGTTACATTCAGCCCATGGTGGACTTACAAAGCTGTTTGACACATGCATCCTGTGGTGGACTTTACACTGCATATTTGACACATATATATTTACATCAACATCTAATAGAAAAAAGTCTTTTGGACCTTTGACCCCTAATTTCGTAGAAACAAAAAAATATTGGCAAATCTCATTGAATTTTACTGGCAGGGATTTACAAGGATTCTAATGAGAAAAAAAGATTTTGAAAATCAGAAGAAAAATCAAAAATTTGATTTTATTTTTTTGGGCGTGGCCCCTTTTGTGCCCCCTGTAGCAATGTAACAGTGCAATATATATCAAAACCACTGACACATATAGCTGAAAGAATTAAATGGGCAATTCAAGAAACCAAAAAATTTCAAAATCGAATGAATAATAAACATTCTACAACAGTATTGCCAATGCACCCATTTTAGCCTCTTTTTTGTCCTTTTTTTCAAAAACGGCAGGGGCCACAAACCCCAAATACAATATCAACCTTCATTTAGATATAATCATCATATTAAAACTTATAAAAAAAAAGTCGATTTTTGGGTAGTGGCCCCTTTTAAACCCCCTATAGCAGTGTCTAAATCGGTGGGGGCCACAAACCCCAAATACAATACCAACCTTCTTTTAGTGGTTACAAACATCATATCAAAATGTTATAACAATTGATCAACAAAAACTGAAGTTATCACACGGAAACCAAATTGTCCACAGAATTTCCCTCTTTTCGTATATAGTTAGTTATCTCCCATTTGCAGATTTATTTTCTCTTTCCAGAAGTTATTTTATACTAGTTACTGTTGGCAAATTAAAGTTTATCTGCATTTATTTTTTAATTGGTAGTAAAAGTTAATTATAGTTACTGTCAAAAATGAATTTAACATGTTTTCCTACCCTAACTAGGTCCAATAAGTCCACTAAATAATTTATAAAAAATAAAAACCTAATTTTTCCCATTCATTGCAATGTAATATACCTACTGTAATGGAGGATAACTCTTGCAAATGGGCTATAACATACTAATTACAAAAATAGGGACAACGACATCGCCATAACATAATACGATTGCAAATATTTTGTGGTCGTAAAGAAAGAGGACAAACTAATTATAAAATGTAAACACTGATACGTTTCGTGATATTACCAGTCAGTTATTTTGGTCTTGACCATTTAATCTCTCAAAGAATACCTAGATATCGTGTTATCTTAAAATTGCTTTCAGTTATAAAATTCTATTGATTATTTTTTTTATTACGTATTACAGCAAATTTGTTCCATTTCTCATTTTATAATTTAGAAATAAATAAAAATACTGTTTTACTATTTAAACAAAATCAATTTAACCCCAATCAAGTTTTTTTTTAACTTTCATTACAGGGGTTGTCATTCTTCTATTGTCGATTTTGTTCCCGGATATACAAACATTTTGAGTAAGTAGAACATAACCGAGATATGTTTAGTAAAGGTCATGTGATTAATGATCGTCCCGAAGCAGTTTTTGTAATATGGCCCTCATTTATTCAATGTGAGGAATTACTGAAGAATATTTTACATACAGCTGCAAAAGTAAAGTTTTAGGTCAACTTTCATGTGTTTTTTATTCATTTTACAAAAAAAATGCAAAATAGATTACTATTTTTCATTTTTCACTTACTTGATATACCAGGAACAGTTGCATATAGCATTACAGCAATCCGAAAAATCTGGCTCCACTCCATTAGATTGGTACAAGGAAGAGGAAGTTTATTTTACAACAATGGATTTATTAAATAACCAAAGGAATTACTAGTTATTTTTCATTTTGCTATCAGTTTCGGTATTAAAGTACAAGGTAAATTGTCATTTTTGATATCTTACATAATGTACCATTTAACATTTGCTCGTTTGTTTTCTCTTAAAACATATTGATGAATATTTTTGCGACGATGTTCAGATGGTCTTCAATGTGTATAGATCGCACATGTAGTCATTGTAACATGACGCCAACTTTATATGAGGCAATGAAATCCAAAGAGAAAATTTACTCAAACCATAAAATAACAATTCAAATTTGGAAAAAGAAAATAAATGATATTCACAAAACACTTTAGACAATCCCATCAGCGCAAAAGTTAAATCAAAGAAGGGCTAAGTTAAAATGTATTTAGAAGAACAGTAGCTCTTGTGAATTGCAACTCATCCGTCTTGAGGTTGGTGGACATTTAAGGGTAAGTAAAGTCCAGGGGGGGAAAGACAGTACGCAAATAGTACATACAAAAGACCGATATCTTCTATACTTATTTGAAATACAAATATTGAGTATTTGTTCACAAGCACATATGTTTTTCTCAAGCAGTCAAGTATGGACATCAATAATATTGGGGTACCGTATGATTTCATGAAGAAAGACGTAAAAGCCGGCAAGGTGTCGCCGCGCAAGAATCTGGATATAAAACACATACTTTTGGTGTTCGTAGCAGTAATTTAGTGACAAGAAAGCCCCAAACCTATTCTAATAATAAACTACCAATACATATGTACCTCTTCCTGTGTTTAACAATCTATTCAATTGTTTAAAGCATTTAACAGTTACACATCAATTTGGGATAACTGAATAGTAATTTAAGAACAACTAGTAAAAACCCGCGATTTCGCGGGAAAATCAATCGAAATCAATCGTTGCGGTGCTTTAAAAGAATACATGTAGACCACACACTAAAAGCATTGCATTCGTATGACCTTAAATGGTTGTGCTGATCGCAAATTAAAGGCTCTACGGCATTATTTAACTCTCTGTAAGTTTTTAGTTTATTAGCTTTTATTGTATTTCATCCCACCTATACATTTAAACAAAAGGCCAGTGGCAGGATAAGCTTCAATCATTCGCTACGCAATTTTATAATTGTCTGAAAACAGGGGAAATTATTTCAAACATTCTAAATAAAGAGAGTAATTCCGGAACGATGACGGCTACAGTAGACATTTAAAGTTGGTAAATAAATGATAATGGGTTTTACTAATTATACAAAATTGGTGATTTTATAAATTTGAATTTCAATATTCAAAATAGATTAACTTACAAAAAGGTCAAATAAAGGTAATAACAAAACTACCGAACTTGAATGATCAATCTCATAGTCCAGAGAAAATGACAAAAACGAATCAGTCATACCGGAGAATTGGTGGATCGCAATGGTCCTGACTTGGTACAGGCATTTCAAACGAAATGGTGGGTTAAACCAGGTATTATGGCGCCAAACCTCCCTCTTCCATTGCGATCTTAGGATCCGGTAATGACCATAGAACACAACATAGTTGTGAGACACAATAGGGATATTAAGGTAATCATCTCAGTACAAAAGACCAGTCAAACACTAATTAAAACAATTAACTACCATATCTTTTAACTCAATTTTGAACTTTTCTACTAGTGGCTGATAACGAAGAAAGAATTTTTTTAGTGATCGTATGAGACGTATTTTCTTATAGCCCTGCTCCAAAAGTCGGTCACGAAAAAATCGGTGTCTGATCAAAAAATCTGTGAAATGTGTGCAAGCCCTGGCATATCGAATAAGTTGTGAAATATAAACACCGTATGCAGGAGAAGTAGGTATATTGCTCTGTAGATTAGGAAAATTAATAATTTGAAAATTAAAATCGTCTCGTTTATCGTAAATTTTTGTACTGAGATGACCACCTGGGTCAAATTCGAGGTGCAAATCCAAGAAAGACGTGAAGCAATTTGATTCGGTGGTCTCTTTAATCTCCAATTCCGGAGGATATATTGAAGGAATCCATCTACCAAATGAAGTGTTATTGACAGACAGGACATCATCAATATATCTGAATGTAAGATTAAATGACCTTGCCTCTTTCATCTTCTTGTTCTTTACGAGCCCCTGAAGAAATTCAGTCTCGTAAGAGTATAAAAATAAATCGGCGAGGAGAGGAGCACAGTTTGTGCCCATTGGAATGCCGATTTGTTGTTGAAAAATCTCTCCTCCGAAGGTGACAAATATGTTGCCAATGAGGAAATCAAGCATACTGCAAACTTGTTCCAGTGTGTAACAAATTTTATCTTTGAAAGATGTTTTGGAAAAGAAGGTAGAATTATAACCCAAAACAACAAAATTCCTAGAGTTTGAAAAGGCTTTTTCGAGAAATTTTTTCAGGCGACATTTTAGTTTTTCGTGTGGCAAGGTAGTGTATAAAGTTGAAAAATCGAACGTTTTCAAAGAGTGAACCTCAGAAAATGATCTAGATTTAAAATGATCTAACAAATCTTTTGAGTTCATATGGTTAATTCCACTACGATTATAAATAGTGTCGCAGTATGCTTGTTGACCTTCTTTGACAGCAGACAAGATTTTAGTTAAATGAACGGACAGCTCTGTAGTTGAACATGATGAAGATCCAGCTATATACCTTTCTTTGTACGGATTTTTGTGAAGTTTAGGTATCCAGTACAAATATGGTAACTCTTTATGTTCCTCTTTCATTGGAATATTGAAAGAGGACATAAAAGAGCTATGGTTGGCTATGATTTCATCTTTGTTAAATGTAGTCCGTGTGTATGTAGCACTAGCGGAAGTATTACCATCAATGCCTAGTTCTTTTATTAGACAATTATAATAGTGTGCTTTACATACAAAAACTATATTATTGGAAGCCTTGTCTGCTGGCGTGACAACATACCTGTCATGTAAGGAAGAGAGACAATTGAGAGCTTCACGATCTCTAAATACAGAAGAAGGCCGGGGGTTCACACATTTGCGAAGTTTGTCTATTCGGCTTCGTACAAGAGATCGGATAGACCTTAACCCAATCCGACAGTGATTCAAGCTCTGGTTCTTGGTCCTTTTCCCTTTTTATCCAGGCTCTAGCATAGTCCTCCACAGCGTCCATGATGATCTTAAAGTTGTGATTCCAATTTATACGTTGCGGTTCCCTGAATTTGGGTCCATGGGAGACCACATTACGTAATAAATCATTTTCAATTATCTTAAGATCACACGTGATGACATGACCAGATGGACCATAGACAAAGGGAGAAGCATAGCAACCACATGTCAGAGGGGACTTTAGATATTCTTCAATGTTTAGGTCCTGCAATGCCTTTTTGTGGTTGAAAATTTTACTACTTATGGTTTTAGCGTAGCGGTAGGAAACAATTGGTGTTGACTGATTTTTGAAATATGGAGGAATTTGAGATGTAACTTCCTTACGATTTAAAATATTGCTGATGTTTATAGCATCTATCCCTTTGTTCTTAAATGGAATATGGAGAAATTTCCTATCCTCAGTAGTAAGAGGCTCACTTCTTACAGGCTTAAAAAGACGGAAAAGTGCAACGTCGCAAATAATGCTAGTAAGTCTGTAAGAAGGGTGAGTGAGTGAGTGAGTTGGTGTTTTACGCCCGTGCAACGCTATATAGGTATTTTACAGGCGATGAACATGAAAAGGATGATAAAATGAACATGAAATGATGATGAGAAATGAAATATGGGGATGGGGTGGGACACATAGGACCGGTAAATTTTGAAGAACCACAGGAAAAAGGGGAGAGATGGGTAGGGGCGGAAAATTTAGCCTATGTGGTGCACTACTTAGGGTCCACAAAGGGGTCTTTTACGTGCATGAAGCGTGGCACTCTCCACACACGTTGGTCCACTATGGTCGGCGGTCAGGGTTTCCGTATTATAGACCTGACAACCCCCGCGGACGAGGGCCACCCTATTCAGCCACCTAGGGTACACACTTGGTCGCTCTGTGGGCTGAGCACTGACCCGACGTCAGAATCCCAAGACCCTTAGTCGCCTCTTACGACAAGCTAGGCTCTGCTGCGGGCCTATTCGCAACCCGGGCCCCGCACGGGACGTCTGTAAGAAGGAGTAAATGGATCAGTACCCAAGATCATGTAGGTCTTTAAGTTTGGTGACTCGTAGTGAATAGAGAATGGTACGAACATGATGGACTCCCAATGGTTGTTGTAGACTCGTTACCAGATCATCAAACGTGTCTGAAAGAGATCTGTTGTCAGTTTGACTGGCACCAGATCTCGGTTTGTATCGTTTGTGACCATGACTACGTTTGTGTCTACCTAGTAAAGCTCATAGAAAAAATAGAAATAAACCTTGACGATGCCAAAATTTGGATGCTTCATATGTGTCATTTTAAGTGAAACAAAGGGACCTAACACAATCACTTGTGTTAGGTAGCAAAGGGTCGTGTTGACAGTACAGCTCGAAATGGAAAAATCGAATCAGCATTTACAACCTCTGTTCTAGTTTCATACGAATAGTTTACATGATCATGATGATCACCCATATAAATGGAGATACAATATTATCTCCATTTATAAGTCCGGAGCACCTGAGTTCACTCTTGTTTCGACTGGAGTTCGCGTTGTTGATTGATATTCAGTTGTTTTGTGTTTCCATGTTTTACGTGTTGTCTGTTTTTGTCCCGTTCTTGTCTGTGTTTACTGGTTTAGTCTCTGCCCTTTCGGACTTTTGACATTCGGATACCCCATTGGTACCTCTGCTTCATTCACCTGATTGAACTCGACACTCTTTACCACATTAAGTTAATCTATGCTCATCAATTTTTTTCAATGTCAAAAAGTTGATTTTGCCCTTTAGCCATTGAGGTCAGATGAGGAATTCAATGTCTAGTGAAATAAAAAAATGTTTTTAAGAAACTTTAAGATATATAAAAACAGTGAAAAGGCACAATCGATTGTCAATCTTTGTTTGCAATAATGATATATGACATCGAAAAGGCAAAAAAAAGTTTTGAAGTCAATTTGAGAGTCAATATTGAAAATAATCAGGGGTTTCATGTAATCCCTGAACAAAATTAGGGATTGCATGTAATCCCCGAGGAATTTAGCGATTACGCGTGATCCCTGATTTTTAAGTCTATATTATTCAAAGTCTATTTAAAAGATATTTTGTACTGCTTTTAATATGATGAGTTAAAATTTCATTTAGCAGTGGCTGTTCGTTCGTTCGCAGAGTTGAATTAAAGTACTGAAAGTACTGGTAGCGGAAATCTAAAAATTTTAGAGAATGTTAATGTTAAGTATAAAAATAAAGAAGTACAAATATGTAATTGGATATTGTACATGTTGTAAAAAGAACTATATTTCGAAAGTGTATTGATATTTGAATTGATGTGTGATGCGGCACAACGACCGTCTGCTACCTTTTTCATTGTCGGTTGCTGAAAGGCTATTGTAGCTATAGCCGTGGCTAATCGCTACAGCGATTATCTCGGCTAAAAAGTACCCCCATGTATAAAGAAATGATCGGTTAAACCATGTTTTTGTGCACGTTTTGCTCTTTTGGTGCCATAAATTGGTAGAAATGTCAGTTATTTGTAGTTGACACATAGTGAAAACAAGGTATTTTTTCTATATTCATGATAGTCTAAGTCACAAGAATTATTTTCTATAGATTGGATGTCCCATTGGTGCTTCATTTTTAAGTTTAGTTTCTAGGAAAATTGATTTACTTTCAAACTTTTATACTTTTGTTGACAAATGATAAATCAAACAACAAGTTTTCTTCAATATTTTACCCATCTTAAACTCCCTTAACGTATTACTGATGTTAAACTCGTTATGGACATTTTCTATTGATTTTTGCCCTTTTGACCTTGAGTACTGGTCCCCCTTTTTAGGAAAAAAAAAACTTGTCTCAGTTTCAAGGCAAAAAATAGCGAGAACCAGTTAAGGTCATGATCGACCGCCAGTACATATCGAATAAGTTGTGAAATATAAACACAGTAAGCAGGTTAGGTAGGTATGTTGAGATTAAGAACGGTTTTTGCTTTTTTGGCTATTTGAAGAAATTTCATCCATCACTGGAGTAAAAACAGAAAACTAAGAAGTACAAAATCAAGAAATAAAAGTAGCTTCGCAGGATGTAAATCATTTAAATACATTTTACTGGAAAAAGGTGATACAAAACTATATAATTATTACAGTAACATTCTTGTTATAACAACGTAGGCAAACGTAGAGTTATATATAAATTTAAAGCTAAAATTTAACTTTATTATACAAATCGTCTGACAAAAGAGTTTGTTTAAGTTGTTCTGAAGTGTCAAACTGGTCATCAACCCTACCAGAGATTGTTGTATCATATAGATCATTGGTGTCTTGATAACAAGTAAAATTGTAAAATTAGTACTATGGTCGAATAGATCTGAATCCGTTGTACCAGTATGACCGTACACGTTACCAACCTCCATATACATTGGTTTCATTTTCTGCCCGAGATGATCGTATGCTTCTTCTGGTACAACAAGGTCAGGTTTTATCTGTTTTGCAAATGAATAAATTTGATTTTCACTACCATTTTCTATAATATCTTGTTGATTTCGTTCATTTATTGTTTTCATTTCTAAACGGTGGAGTTTTCTGTGATTATTGAGACCTCCTGATTTAGGAAGCGTACAATTTGATTGACATTGATCATTTTCTGCTATACTAAGTCAAGTCTTTGCTGCCATAAAGAGGATTGTGGACATCCTTCTTCGATCGATTCTTCTTCCGTTGACCATTTCGTCTAGTTCTGTAAATTTATTAGGTACATACAGTAAAATGTACAGATAATTGTGCTTTTTTTCTGATATCCTCAATGATTTAACAAGAGTATTTTTTTCAACAGTCAAAAATAGAAGGTTGCAGCCATAAAACCTTGTTTTACAAACTTTTTTTAGTTTTATCTTGCAACAGCATCAAAACTTTCGATTTCTTCACTCTTTACACTTCTATTCCACATGAACAACTCAATTCACGATTGGCACAGCTGGTTAAACGCAGCTTTTTTCAAAAAGAATGGAAAACGCGGGTACATATATTTGGCAGTCGATTACAGTAAGATCCCGTTGTCATCAATGAGTATAAAAAAAATAATAAATATACAGAAGACCAATTAGTCGACATGCTCAATTTTCTTATCAACAACATATTTGTTCAGTTTGGTGGACGTGTTTTTCAGCAGACAAAAAAGATCGTAGACTAGCTCTCTCTTTCAACCACACTTTCCGTTATATTGATGATGTCCTTTCACTAAACAATTCTCGATTTTGTGACTTCCTCCATCTCATATATCTCCAGGAGCTTGAGATAAAGGACACAACGAATTCTATGACATCTGCTTCATATTTAGATCTACATCTCGAAATTGACTCACAGGCAAGACTTTCAACAAAGCTCTATGACAAACGTGATTACATCAACTTCTCCTTTTTATGTAGCAACATTCCGTCTGCTACTGCTTATGGAGTCTTCGTATCACATATGATTCGTTACTCCAGGGCTTGCGGGAATAACATCAATATTCTTGGAAGAGCGCCACGTTTGACACAGAAATTACTGACACAGGGTTATGTTGTCATCACTCAAGAAATTTTACGGTATACAACTTGCACTTGTAGACAAATATAGGATTTCTATCTCTCAAATGAGTGCGGATCTTGGTTCGTAGAAATTGTTTTGTCTTCCTTTACCGGATTTGAAACACTGAATTGGAAATTAGCAACACGACGGGTGTGCTATAGCAGGCAGGAACCGCCTACTCTTCCAGAAAACCTGATTTCACTCTTGTCACGACTTGCGTTTGCATTGTTGATTTCCGTTTTGTTGATTTTGTGTTTCTCCGTGATGTTTTTGTTCATATTTACCGGTTTCATCGTTGCTTTTTCGGACTTTTGCCACTCGAATGTCCCATTGGCGCCTCTTTTCTTCTTTTAGATGTCTGTACCAGTTCACGACTATTGCAATATCCAATTTCTTCAAAACAAAAATGCCTTATCTTTATCAAACATCCTAGTTCAGTAGTTTTTTTATTACTTTTATTGGTGGTTTCTTGTTACTATTTTATATGTTTTGTTTATAGTTTTGTTTGTCCAAATACATTTCATCATGTTACCAGATGCCATCTTACAACTGTTAAATTAATCACCGATCATATGTGACAGAAAATAAACTAAACAATAACGACGACCGCAACAGAGATAAAGATATTAATATGTTTAAGTTCTTACTACTTAAACTAAATCGATGTACCATTTTTATTTTGAACAACTGTTAGCATAAGGAAGGGATAGTCACTTTTTTAAGAGATTTTGGTGTATAAATAAAAGAAGTATGTTCGGAAACGACCAGAAACGGCCCTAAATTTCAAAGGACAAGATAGGATAAAAGCACAAATTGACCCCCTTAATTGGACAAATATTCCAAAATCGTAATATTGAATTAAAACGGTGTGATTTTGTTATTCAGAATTTATATTTTTTTGGAACAGCAAAATTTTATTGAAAATTTGACACATGGCGTAATTACGCATGTACACAAAATGATAGGACTATGAAATGTAGCAAAATTGGCTTAAACTTGTTAAAACAGTGGTTTTTGTGAGATTTAAATATGAGCGGACCTGCGGCCCACATAGATAATTACTGGAAACATTAGTTCTCGTATGCCAAATCCGCAGTTAAAATATTTTTGTGGGCCGCTTGTCCGTTCATAGTTATTTTTAGCATATACCAAATTTTGAGTTATTTTGAGAAAAAAGCCACTTTTTCATCAAGTTTGATCATATGCTAAAATCAGATTTGATCTATTATTTGTTTAAAACATAGAAATGTAATAACTTCCATTACTTTATATCGTATAAATACAAGGTTTCTTTATTGGTAATGCACATGGTCGATATCCTCGGTGCTGGATTTGGCTTACTTGTTCGAACGTTTTGGTTTTGAGTACTTTTCGTTTTCAACAGTTTTAATTTAAATGCTACTGATGAGAGGTTACTCCTTGAAATACAGATATATAGCATATCCAAAGTAACCGTTTATACCCATGTTTTGGTACTAGTAATTTTCAATACTTCAGCATAAAATTTCACTTTTGAAAAAGGGGCCAAAAATAGCCCTTATCATACCTTGTCCTTTGAGACAGTTTCAAAATAGTGCTGCTATAATGGTCTTTATAGACTCTATACTTTATAAAATGTCATGAGTTGTCCATGACTTTTTGCTTTGGCGAACAGCAAAGACCTTAAAAGTTAGTGAACTTCTTTAAAAATTTCTAATTTTTACATATTTAGCCACTTTTTCTTTAAAAAATGACGAATATAATGTTGGCCGCATATTCTGAACAAAATTAAATTTAGGTTAAAATGTTCACTTTTAAGTAGGAAGCAGAGTTACCAATGGGGTATCCAAATGTCAAAGGTCCGAAAGGGCAGAGACAAAACCTGTTAACACGAACAAGAACGGGACAGAAACAGACAACATGTAAAACATGGAAACACAAAATAAGTAATAGATAAATGAACAAATTTTGGCACAATAGTGGTAAAAAGGGGTATAAAACCCACAAAATGAAGATTTTCGTTATTACCTCCATATTTCAGATGTCACTGAAAGACACAGCACAATACAATCGCTAGAAAACTGTAATATATGTTGAATATAGATATTCTGTGAGGTTTTTTTTCAAAGCATCCATTTAGATTGCTTGAACATGAGAAATCAGCTCTGTGTCGTACAAATGTATGTTCACAAAGGCCTATTATTGCCCCTGTAATTGAGGCTCAATTACAGGGGCAATAATAGGCCTTTGTGAACATACATTTGTACTTCTTTTATTTAAAAGAAGTGTTTTCTTTTATAATTTAAAATCTTAGATGTTCAAGAGTTTGAGAAAAACTTATCAAATAATACATTTTAAAGAAACCTACTTATATATTAAAATGACCACTATGACAAGAAATAGGGCCACTCCAACCGCTAATAATAATATGTTTTTTTTGGCAGTAGGTATATATTTCAACAAAAAGCGAATACATGAAATAGCAAAATTGAATAAATGTTATGATTCAATGCTGCTGATGAGGGGTTATTTCTAGAAAAAATGCATATACAGCATAACCAAATAAACCATTTTTATTCTCGTTTTGCTCAAATCAGAGTTTTAACGTCATTAGCATGCCATGCGTAATTTTTTTCACTCTACAACAATTTTACCATTACAAAAATAGGATTTAGAATACATTATGTAAGCTTTGGTAACACTGGTTTCAACTTCAACTTTCAAAAATAACCGTTTGTTTTTTCTCGCGATCGGTGCAAAGACTTAACTTCCTGTGAATTATTTCAGTTAAGTTTTGTTATTTTCCGTGAATTTAGATTAAAAATATAATGTTTATTATAAATTAAGCAAAAGAATTTTACCCCTTCTACCTCTAGAGTAATAATTTCTCCCAGTATAAACAAATGTTGAATTTTTGTTTCTCGTTTCCAAAGTGAACTCATGTTATGAAGACGTTTCAGTGATACTTGTACCTTAAATAAATAAGAGAACTTTTTAATAGATCCAATACAATTTTGCTTTACAATAATACTTAGCAAGAAATATATATATTATCATTTCCACCAAAAAATAATCTGAAAAAAAAACTTCAGTAAGACTCCAAAATAGCAAATTGTAACAATTGTCAAGAATTTATATGTAATAAATTGAAAATAATGAGATAGGGAATACGTGTACGCAACACAATCCACATATTAAAAAGCGGTGATTTAGAAAAAAAAACCACAATAATCAACCGACAGCAGCCTTTAACGAGGCCAGTAGGCGCTGCTCGCTGTTCTCCAAATGGCCCATGGTGTAAATAAAATGCATATAATTCAAATCCAGTCCTGAAATAGTCACAGATACATGCCCTCCTAAACAAGGAACAGAAAACATCAATTAAAACAATTACAAACAAAAGCTTTGTCAAAGATTCCTGCCTAAGGACAGGCACATATAAAATGTGACGGGGTTTAACTAGTTTTTTTTTGGCCTAACCTTCCCCCTTTTAATAACTCCAGACAAAACACAAAAATTGAACACACAATAAAAATCAAATCGATTAACGTTCAATTCCACTAGACAGAACCTTAGACAACAGACAACAAGAACAAACCAATGGACGATAGAAGAACTCTCCATAGAACACTCGCTGTTACTGACAGGTAAAATGTCCAAGAAAAAAAGACAAAGAAAGGCGAAGGAATACCATAGAAATTTAAGGTTTGTCCTGGCCTTGTACAGGCATTTTAACAGAAACAATGGACTAACACTAAACACTACATGGTTGTGAGACACAAAAGGGATAGTCATGTGATCGTCTCAGAACAAAAAACCAGCCGAAAACTAACGAAAACAGTCACGAATAATTTGATCTGACATAATTTTTTTTCAACAATAGCTAATATCGAAAATCTTTTTTAAAGACTGTATGAGACGTATTTTATATATTAATGTTCTTTTGACACTGGTCTAAAAGCCGGTCGCGGTTAAAAGTCTAAGCGATAAAGGGCAAGCAAAATATTTAAGAACTATAATACATTGATTCTATTTTAATGTATTTTTCATAAGTTAGCGAAATAATTATGATAATAAATTTAAAAAAAAAATTTTGGATGCACATGCATGCATGACAGGTATCGTGTACAAACGGTATCGATTGAAACATCCCTTCGTTTAAAATGCACTTGTCCAGCATAACCCATCGATGTGTATTGTGTATTGAATTTTGTGAATGAACCAGAAAGATCCCTTGCATTTACCTATGAAACATCAGAAATATTTATAAGTAAAGTTCACAAACCAATCAAGTAATAGATGAATACATGAAGTATATTCTTTCTCTTATAATTAAATAAATCATTTTGTAAAATGCAAAGGAATAAATGAAACTTGTGCCGGTCATATATCATGTTTTTATACTAGCAAGTAGATTCAGTGATTTTTTCAACCACTTACTTTGGGGGAAATTATCGTTATGTTTTCAGTGTATTTCAGGCTTTTAAATATTATTTTGTATAAACTATAGTTACCCGTCGTATCCACATGATCCTTTGAAGTTTTATATATCTTATTGTCTATCGTAGAAGATTCAGTATACAGTACAGTTGATCGTGTTCTTCCTGATGAAACAGCTGTTGTTTTCACTTCTGTAATTAAACCATATTTATAGAAATCCTTCTATATTGTTTTTAATACAAAAGTAACCATTCGCTGTAATAAGTGTTTGCAACTTTAGATCTATCAAATATTACGATTATTTTTAACTGATTTAGATACAAGTATTACATGTAAAAGGACAATTGTCAAAATTGATTTAAAAGAAAAATAATAAAGAATATCAAATGGAACTTGGGTCAAACTAAGGTAATTAGGAAAACAATTAAAAAGGTGAATAATTGTACCACGGATTATATAATGACATAAAGATTTTTGTCATTAAAACCAAATAAAAGCAACCTTTGGTTGATTTGAGTTCATAGTTCCTTTCTCCATTTCGTTGAGTTGTAGCTATTTCTGAAACTATAGTTGGCCAAATTGCTGTAAATAAATGATAGATTTTATTACTATTTCAGCCTTCGAATTTACAAAGAGAACATATTGTTGCATTTTAGTTCACATGTTATATGACGAGCAAAATTATTAACATGTATTTTCGCTGGAACCAACCAAATGAAACTTTAACCAACCTTTCATCACTATCAACAATCATATTTTGTTTTGTGAATTTGACATAATGCCCATTATGACATGTATAAAATCAATTCATAATTGCAGTTTTAACGTCTTTAATTCATCATAAATTTAAGGAACTATTATTATGATTAAACTGAAAGCCATCATTAGACTTTTCGATGAGATGTGTAGAAATAATAGCGCTACAGCGTTTAGATGCAAGCAAAATGAATATATAAGTACTAGAATAGATTGACTATCTTTTCATATATTGTTCAAAATGATAACAAAATATTTTTG